>KV019059.1:318023-346823 GCA_001598015.1 Dorcoceras hygrometricum | reverse complement strand
GGAGTCTCATGCATAGCATCTGCAATTTATTCCTTGCTGTTTATTGCTGTTTTATAGTTGCTCTCCGTACTGGGGTTTGACCCCATGTCCCTCCGGGGCTTGGTTTGTTTCTTTGTTGTATTGTTTTCAGGAAACCCAGGTTCTACAGCTGGTCGTGGTTTCAACCCAGCTGGTGGTGCCCCAGGAGGTGGCTAGTGTGTCCCAGTAGCGTATAGCATATATATATATATGTATCAGTTAGCCAGGGGGATGCCCTGTGCTTTGTTGTTGTACCCGTAGGGGAATCTGATACATGTTTAGACTTATGTATGTTTCGTTGTTGATTGTTTTATGTCTTGGGAAAACTTATTTTCAGTATTGTTGTATTTTAAATCTTATGTTTTAAACCGTTGGGCCTAAAAGCGAAAATTTTACCCACTTTTTGATAGCTTCCGCATGTGGTTATCTGTTGAGAGCACGAGGCCAGACAATTGCAGCTCAAGAATTAGCAGCGCGCAAAATTTTAATTGCTCATTTTAAACAGCGGCTGCTAGTTTCTTTTTGATCCTAATATTGTAAACGGACCAACAGGATTGTTGAGTTAAGCGTGCAAGGGTGAGAACAGTACTGGGATGGGTGACCTCCTGGGAAGTTCACGTACGTCAAGCTGCTGACGTTGCGCCGCTTGATCTGGTTGGCCATGTGGGCTGTAAAAGTGTGATGCCATATCTTAACGGGTAATACTATCTCTGCGGGGGATAGGGCAGGTGGTAGGGGAAGGGTAAGACTGATCTCTAAGGTAATTGAGACAGCACCAGCAGTTAGACACGCACCCCTCTGACTCATGGGCTTAACAGTCCAACCCTAACGCACATAATAGATGCACTCTGCGCTGCCACATTATAACGAAATAAAGTTGCACCTTGGCTAACAGCTATACCTTTGAGGTAGCGTTGGACTCCTCTCGAAGAGCTCTTTCACCCTATACCTTTTGTAGAGGCTGTTGTTAGCTGGAACAAAAGCACGAAGTTGCTGTTCGTGTTCGTACGTTTTGAAGTTACAGGTAGCTTTTGATTTAGCTTCGAGATCTTGTTCCTAGCCTTTATATTAGCTTCCTGTTAAGTTGTATGGGTTAGATTGAGAGCTGGCTTTAGTAATTAAACTCCAGCCGTGAGATTTATTAGCAACCCGTTGGATTTATGTTCTGTATGTCGTGTGTTTAGCAGGCTTTTACCAGAGTCTTCGGGAATTCTCGCAGTGTTATTGTTGCTTTGCATAAGGTACGGATCTGAGCTTTTATTACAGCGAGATTATGGCTTGGATGAATGGCAGTCGCAGGTATGTGGATTCGCCGTGCCTGCTGGTTGTGTTCTGTTGAGAATTGTGTATGCTATTTGTGAAATTGTTGCGTTGCATATGTTTATATGCTTGCATTCTCGCCTGTTGCATACACGCATGGTAATCCTATCCAGTTTGGTAGTCTTTGTACCATTGTTGCATTGTTATTGTCTTCTTACCAGGATGTGACGGCGAGCGGCAATACCGCACTCTTATCTCCCTGCTGGGATCGTAGCCACCATGCGCCGAGTGGTTGATTACCACAGTTCATGGGTGAGGCAACAGCAGGTCGAGTTGTTTGATGCATCCGGTAAGTGGGTGTAGTATCATGGCGAGTGGCTCACTACCACACTGTGAACTCACCCCGTGGCCACTATGCATTGTCGATGTTTCCTGGAGCTATGTTTGAGTTCCTTAGCTCCCTTGTGGGTCGAGCTTTCCATTGTTCTTTGGCGTCTCATGCATAGCACCTGCATTCTTTTCATTGCTGTTATTTCTGTTGTATTATTGCTCTCCGTACTGGGGTTTGACCCCATGTCTCTCCGGGGCTTGGTTTGTTTCTTTGTTGTATTGTTTTCAGGAAACCCAGGTTCTACAGCTGGTCGTGGTTTCAACCCAGCTGGTGGTGCCCCAGGAGGTGGCTAGTGTGTCCCAGTAGCATATAGCATATATATACATATATGTGTATCAGTTAGCCAGGGGGATGCCCTGCGCTTTGTTGTTGTACCATTAGGGGAGTTGGATACATGTTCTATTTATGTACGCTTTGTTGTGGTTTGTTTTGAACTGGTTAACTTATTTTAAGTATTGTTGTATTTTAAATTATACGTTTAAAACCGTTGGGCCTAAAAGCGAAAATTTTACCCACTTTTTAATAGCTTCCGCATGTGTTTACCTGTTGAGAGCACGAGGCCTGACATGCTGAGCTCGTGTGATTGCCTCTGTTTGAATATAGCCATTAGATAGTGGGATTGTTGAGTTAAGCGTGCAAGGGTGAGAACAGTACTAGGATGGGTGACCTCCTGGGAAGTTCTCGTACGTCAAGCTGCAGACGTTGCGTCGCTTGATCTGGTTGGCCATGTGGGCTGTAAAAGTGTGATGCCATATCTTAACGGGTAATACTATCTCTGCGGGGGATAGGGCAGGTGGTAGGGGAAGGGTAAGACTGATCTCTAAGGTAATTGAGACAGCACCAGCAGTTAGACACGCACCCCTCTGACTCATGGGCTTAACAGTCCAACCCTAACGCACATAATAGATGCACTCTGCGCTGCCACATTATAACGAAATAAAGTTGCACCTTGGCTAACAGCTATACCTTTTGGCCTAGTGGTAAGCGCTTGATCCTAACAATTGATATCAGAGCGAGGTCAGGGTTTCGAGTCTCCCAAGAATCATTTTCTATACTTCTTGGGGGAGGGGATTTTTGAGTTAAGCGTGAAAGGGTGAGAACAGTACTGGGATGGGTGACCTCCTGGGAAGTTCTCGTATGTCAAACTGCTGACGTTGCGCCGCTTGATTGGGTTGGTCATGTGGGCTGTAAAAGTGTGATGCCATATCTTAACGGGTAATACTATCTCTGCGAGGGATAGGGCCGGCGGTAGGGGATGGGTAAGACTGATCTCTAAGGGAATTGAGACAGCACCAGCAGTTAGACACGTACCCCTCTGACTCATGGTCTTAACAGTACAACCCTAACGCACACAATAGGTGCACTCTGCGCTGCCACATTATAAGGAATAAAGTTGCACCTTGGCTAACAGCTATAGCTTTTGGCCTAGTGGTAAGCGCTTGATCCTAACAAAACTGCGTTCCTTAATGGAAACATTAAATAAGAGATCTATATGGCACAGCCTAAGGGTTTCACATTTGTAGGAAGTGAACATAAAATAAGCAAACTTCAGAGATCGATCTACGGTCTCAAGCAAGTATCGAGAAGTTGGACCTGAGATTTGATGAAACAATTAAAGAATTTGGTTTATCAAGAATCCCGAGGAGCCATGTGTGTATAAGAAGGTAGCTAAAAATGCTGTGACATTCCTTGTACTTTATGTTAATGACATTCTACTCATTGGGAATGATGTAGGAATACCGCAGTCAACTAAATTATGGTTGTCTAGTAGATTTTCGATGAAGGACATGGGTGAAGCATCCTACATTATAGGAATACAGATCTATAGATATAGATCGAAAAGGACGCTCGGACTCACCCAAGCGACCTACATCGATACCATGCTTAAGCGGTTCTATGGAAGAGTCCAAGAGATGAGACATAACTATGTGCCACGGGGTCACTCTATCTAAGTCTACGTGTTCGAAGACTAATGAGGAGATAGAGAGTATGACACGTGTGCCATATGCCTCGGCAATAGATAGTATTATGTATGGTATGATCTCGATTAGACCGGTTGTCGCATATGCTCTGAGTGTCACGAGCCGCTACCAAGCCAACCCCGGCCAAATTCATTGGAAGGCTGTGAAAGATATTCTTAAGTACTTACGAAAGACTAAGAATATGTTCATGGTCTATGGGGGTGGTGAACTGAAATTGGAAGGCTACATTGGTTCTAGCTTCCAATGTGATGAGGATAATTCGAAGTCAACCTCTGGATTTATATTCATGCTCAATGGTGGTGCTGTCTCTTGTAAGAGTTCCAAGCAAGACACCATCGCGGATTCAACCACTGAGGCTGAGTACGTCGCAGCATCAGCTGCTGCTAAAGAGGCGGTTTGGATGAGGAATTTCATCCAAGAGTTGGGCATAATCCCTGAAGGAGTTGGTCCGGTCCCGGTGTACTGTGACAACATGGGTGCCGTTGCGCAAGCAAAGGAACCTAGGTCTCACCAAAGATCCAAACACATACTGAGGAAATACCACATAATCCAGGATATTGTGGCTAGAGGTGACATAACAGTCGAGAGAGTCACCTCTGCAGACAACATTGCTGATCCACTTACGAAACCCTTTCCAAGACATTGTTTAAAAACATCACGAAGCAATGGGACTGCGTCTCATGAGTAGTTGGCTTTAGGGCAAGTGGGAGATTGTTAGAGTAGGTGCCCAACTAGCAAACCTGTGGCGTGTGGGCTCTTGTTGACTCTATGAAAACGATTTTTATTTATGAAATTCGCACTTTTATGGCATTCTTTATCTTTATTATTATGATTACAATTGTTGGATAAAGACCTTGTATGTTAGATGTGATAGTGGATTTGATGGCTATCATGAAACACATGTAAAAATGTTTGCCACCACTGCCAAAAGTCTGGCACTGGATGAGGAACTGTAAGGATTACCTCGAGCAGTTGCGAACTGCAAAAGGTATGTTCTAAATTGAAATAAATATGTCTCTTAACTCGACTTCTTGGGTAATTGATACCTGATGTGGATCTCATATCTGCAATGACTTGCAGGTAATGACAAGAAGTCATCATGTTAGGAAGGGTGAGACCCACTTGAGGCTTGGAAATACAGCAAGGGTTGCGGCCGTAGCTATAGGAGATGTATATTTATTTCTTAATTCAAATATAAGTTGTTGTTGAGAGATGTTTTATTTGTTCCCTAATTAATAAAAAACATTATTTCTGTTTCTATGCTTGATAGTGATGGATATTCTTGTCATTTTGCTAATTTGATTTTGCAATATTTACAACAATGAATGTTTAATTGAAATTGGGGAACACGAAAACAATCTGTACACCTTAAAATTTAGAGAAGTTCCAACTCACGATGTGGAAACACATACAACAACAATAAAATGGAAAAACGATAGTCTGAACCTGACACAACTTTGGCATGCTAGGCTAGGTCATATATCCGTAAATAGGATGAACAAGTTGGTTAGGAGCGACATGTTTAATATGTCTGATATTAACTCATTGCCAACTTGTGAATCCTGTCTCAAGAGAAAAATGACAAAATTGCCCTTCACGAGCAAGCTTGAACGTGCTCAAGGCCTATTGGTTTTGATCCATACTGATGTGTGTCCCACTTAGCATTGGTACTAAGTCCGGTCACATCTACTTCATCACCTTTAACGATGATCACTCTAGGTATGGGTACTTGTACTTAATGAAGCACTAGTCTGAATCCTCTGAAAGGTTCAAGGAATTCAAGACTGAAGTAGAAAATCAACTAGGAAAAAGTATTAAAACACTTCGTTCCGATCGAGGTGGAGAATACTTGAGTGCCGAATTTCAAGACTATCTTAAGGAGAATGGGATTCTCTCACAGAGGATCCCTCCGGCCACACCACAACTCAATGGTGTAGCGGAGCGTCGTAATCGAACCTTGATGGACATGGTTTGATCTATGCTGAGCTTAACTGAACTTCCTGCCTTATTTTGGGGCTATGCACTCGAAACAACGGTAATTTAGTTGAACAATGTCAATAACAAGGCAGTGGATAAAACTCCATATGATAAATGGATGGGCAAGCCTCGTACTTGAGGATTTGGGGAGTCCTGCTTACATGAAACAGACAGTGGGAGATAAGCTGGATAATAGATCCATCTTATGCTACTTCATTGGGTATCCAAAGAATTCTATTGTATACTGCTTATACTATCCCAATGAAACAAAAGTGTTTGTTTCTAGAAATGCCACCTTTTTGGATAAAGAATTTCTACTTGATAGAAAAGGAAAGATAGTAGAACTCGAAGAAGTTCGAGAACCAACTGAAGTACCAAGGGAATCTCCCACACCTCAAGAGCCAATCCTTGATATGCACACACCTAGGAGATCTGAAAAGGTTCCTAGGGCTCTGTTAGATATGGCCTGAAGATGATCAAAGTGATCAAACTATTGGATGTGATCCAAGAACCTTCAAGGAGGCGATTTCCGATGCTGATTATATTTTGTGGCTTGAAGCAATGCAATTTGAGATTGACTCAATGCATTCAAACCAAGTTTGGACTCTTGTAAATCCTCTCGAAGAAATAGTTCCTATTGGGTACAAATGGATATACAAGAATAAACTTTGGGCCTGATGGTAAGGTACTTACCTACAAGGCGCGACTGGTGGCAAAAGGTTACACTCAAAGGCAAGGTGTTGACTATGATGAAACCTTTTCACCAGTTGCAATGTTCAAGTAAATTAGAATCCTGCTAGCCATAGACACATGGTACGACTATGAGATATGGAAAATGGATGTGAAGACTGCATTCCTTGTACTATATGTTGATGAGATTCTACTCATTGGAAACATTAAGGAAGATATCTATATGATGCAGCCTGAGGGTTTCACATCCGTAGAAGTGAGTATAACGTACGAAAACTTCAGAGATCGATCTACGGTCTCAAGTAGGCATCGATAAGTTTGAACCTGAGATTTGATGAAACAATTAAAGAATTTGGTTTCATAAAAATCTTGAGGAGCCGTGTGTGTATAAGAAGGTAGTTAAGAATGCTGTGACATTCCTTGTACTATATGTAGATGAGATTCTACTCATTGGAAATGATGTAGAAATGCTACAGTCAACTAAAGTATGGTTGTCTAGTAGATTCTCGATGAAGGACATGGGTGAAGCATCATATATTCTGGGAATACACATCTATAGAGATAGATCGAAAAAGATTCTTGGACTCACCCAAGCAACCTACATCGATATCTTAATTAAGAGGTTCTCTATGGAAGAGTCCAAGAGAGGACACCTACCTATGTGCCACAGGGTCATTCTATCTAAGTCTATGTGTCCGAAGACTGATGCGGATATAGAGAGTATGACACATGTGCCATATGCCTTGGAAATATGTAGTATTATGTATGATATGATCTAGACTGGACCAGATGTCGCATATGCTCTGAGGGTCACGAGCCGATACCAAGCCAACCCCGACCAAATGCATTGGAAGGCCATGAAAAATATTCTCAAGTACTTACGAAGGACTAAGAATATGTTCATGGTTTATGGATGTGACGCCCAAACCCACGGGAATCACGAATTGGGGTAAATAAGAATTTTCGAATAAAAAGAAGGGCTGAAAGATAATTTGTTATAAGCTGTATTTCTTATAACTTAAAAAGAAACTGAAACACGAACACAAAAGCTGACAAACACGTATACACTTGCGCTCCAACTATTGACAAACATTTGCGGAAAACAAATTCTATTATATATATATTGCAATATGTACAACAGGTGATATTCTATATGAACTACTACTATTGCAACTGATTTAATACAGACTTTACAAAAGATGAAAAAACATCAGACTTGACACGGAAAACGTTGGCCATTGAACACAACACCACGCAGCTGCTGTCAGACTTCACCACCCGTTCGCTCCTCAGCTGTCGAACCGGCACCATTTTAAAAGCTAATGAGCCTAGGGGCTCAGCAAGTAAAATTTGAGTAATAACAATTTCATTTAACGCAGGCCAACATCTGATCATACATAACTGAGTTAAAAGGAACATCCCGTAAACATAAACATTCTTTTCTTTAACATTCGTAAACGTTCGTTTCTTTCATAAACATAGAAATGGGGATAATAGCCCAGATCTTATCAACATCATTTTCTTTTGACTTATGGCTTAGAAGCTCTCCTTAGGCCCATTGTGCACTTTGAGCAAAATGAATTCCGATATCAGTTTTAGCATATAGCTCATATGAAAGGGCAGTCGAAATCTGAACAACTGCTCACCCTTGTCCTTAGTGGCCATATGTTATCTATGCCATAAACCTTAAAATAACTTTTGTTCCTTTAATTTCCTTTCTTTTCTTTGAAATCATTATTTAAACATCATCGGGTTCCATCATTTAAAACTCTCGCTTCCCATTTTAAAACTTTACTGAGTATCGAATTCGACTTTGGAAAAGTGTATCGTTTTAGCATATAGCTCATATGAAAGGGCAGTCGAAATCTGAACAACTGCTCACCCTTGTCCTTAGTGGCCATATGTTATCTATGCCATAAACCTTAAAATAACTTTTGTTCCTTTAATTTCCTTTCTTTTCTTTGAAATCATTATTTAAACATCATCGGGTTCCATCATTTAAAACTCTCGCTTCCCATTTTAAAACTTTACTGAGTATCGAATTCGACTTTGGAAAAGTGTATCGCTGAACTGACATCAGAAGTAACAAAGTGGAATAGTACTTTGAAACAAAACAGATCTTCACTGTTCACATTTATCATAAAACAGTTGCAAGAATATTTGAAACAGACGTAGTAGATGAAACGATGTCGTTTTCACAAAAACAGACGTATGAACAGTGCAACTGCTGATTATGAACAGTGCAACTGCTGATTTCAACAAATGCAACAAATGTTTACGAAACTGATGCAACAGCTGATGACTTAATAATACAACAACTGTTTATGAAAACTGATGCAAGAGCTGATGACTTAATAATACAACACTGTTTACGAAAACTGATGCAACAGCTGATGACTCAATAATACAACAACTGTTTACGAAAATTGATACTTAATAATACAAAAACTGTTTACGAAAACTGATGCAACAGCTGATGTGAGAAATTCTCGAAACCAAAAGCTGAATATAAACTTGGTGTTGAAACATCAAAACGACAGCTACGCTATCAGCTGTTATCTATCAAACCAGACTTTATACTGATTCGACTAACAACATCCGATTGCATAACGTCAAATTTCAAATGTTACCATTCACCAGGAGGAAGAACATTCATGAACTTACTTGAATCAAACTCGAACTCCTCAGTATTTTAAAACATCAATAACTTTCTGGAAAAACTTGGAAGCAGTAAAACATTATTTTGAACCCAATCTTTCTTTCCTTGAACATGCGTAAATCTTTTTAAACATCAACTTCAACATATCTTAAACACACAGGCAAGCAGATCCATAAAATGAATAAAATCAATATATTCTTTAAATGGTGTAGCAAAGGATCAACTTTTACTTGCCTTAATCAACGCTTTGCAACCTCAGTTGATTCCTACAGAAATATCCTCATTGCGCAACCACACGAGCTTCTTTAGAAATATTTTGAAGAACACTAAAGATTTTCTTTGCAAATGATAATGTACTTTGCTTTCAAAACAGGTTTAAATATGAATGGGATAAGTGGCAAGATGCTATGTTATTTCAAGCATGAAACACCTAAAATTTTTTAGTAAAACCTCGTTCTCAACATTTTAAATTTGTAAAACACCAAACCCTTTTTAGAAGAAATCATTTATCCTCCTTAAAGATATTTTCAATCAATTTCAAAACCTGCTCATGTATCGCTCTTGGAGTCATCTGCTAAAACCAACCGAGTCGCATCATTTTCTGAAATCAATGAAATCAGCAAATGCATAACATTTTAAATTGCCATTTTGGCCCATGAAATTAATAAAATGCATAAATGTGGTCTTATGGATTTTGGGGCGTTACAACTCTACCCTCCTTATTGAAATTTCGTTCTCGAAATTTACGTACCAAATAAATATGGGTAAAGGCCTAGCATATCAGCTTCTGTCTCTCTAGTTGCTTCTCGCTCCGATTGATTAGACCATTGTATCTTAACCATAGGAATAATAAGATTCCTTAACTTCCTAATTTCTCGGAGGAGAATTCTTTCTGGTCTCTCTTCATAGCTTAAATCTGGTGCTAATTGAATTGGTTCATGACTTAGCACATGCGAAGGGTTAGGAATATATTTCCTCAAAGCTGATACATGAAAAACACTGTGCACTGTCGACAGCTGCGGTGGCAGTGCTAAACGATACGCTAGAGTCCCTATCTTTTCTAGAATGTCATACGGTCCAATATATATTGGACTCAACGTTCCTTTCTTCCCAAAACGCATTACTCTTTTTTCATTGGAGCTATTCTAAAAAATACGTGATCACCTATCTCAAAAGTCAGTTCCCTTCTTCGATTATCGGCATAACTTTTCTGTCGGCTTTGAGCAGCTTTCATTCTTTCTCTTATCTTTCTAACAGCTGCTGCTGTTTGCTCCACTACGTCTGGTCCTAAACCAGCTCTTTCACCAACTTCATCCCAATGGGTGGTGTTCTACACTTTCGACCGAGACAACTTCATATGGAGCCATCTGAATCTAAGCCTGGAAACTGTTATTGTAGGCGAACTCCACCAGTGATAATTTCAGATCCCAACTTTCTGAAAAATCCACAATACATGCTCTAAGTAGATCTTCCAAAATCTGAATCACCCTTTCAGATTGTCCATCTGTCTGAGGGTGAAAAGCCGTGATAAAGGTTAGTTTCGTACCCATAGCTCTATGCAGACTTTTCCAAAAAGCTGATGTGAACTTAGGATCTCTATCCGATACAATAGAAATCGGAACACCATGAAGCCTCACTATTTCTTTTACATATAAATCTGCGTATCTGCTCACCTCGTATGTTGTTTTGACTGTTAGTGAGTCTATCTATTATAACCCAAATGGAGTTATATCCTTGAACAGTCCTTGGTAAACCAGTTACAAAGTCCATCGCTATACACTCCCATTTCCATTCTGGAATGGGCAGTGGCTTCAGTAATCCAGCTGGATGCTGGTGTTCAGCCTTCACCAGCTGACATGTTAAACATTCAGCTACAAATCTAGCAAAATCCCTCTTCATTCCTGGCCACCAGTACAACTGCTGGAGGTCCTTATACATCTTAGTACTTCCGGGATGTACTGAGTATGGAGCTGTATGAGCTTCTTTCAAAAGATCAGCTCTCAAATCATCTACTTGGGGTACCCAGATTCTCCCCATGTATCTAACTACGCCATCTTATGAAAAGTAGAGGTTGCTGCCTCTTTCTTTATCTTGTTTAACCCATTTCTGCAACTTCTCATCTTTCAGTTGACTCTCTCGAATTTGGTCTATCAGATTTGATCTTACTGAGAGGTTTGCTAAAATCATATTACTGCTGCTGGACACTATTTCAAGTCCAAACTTTTCAATATCAGCTGCCAACGGTTTCTGAACAACCAGCTGCGCTAATCCCATAGATTTTCTACTTAACGCATCAGCTACTACATTTGCTTTTCCTGGATGATAGCTGATCGTACAGTCGTAATCCTTAACCAGCTCCAACCATCGCCTCTGCCTCATATTTAATTATTTATGGGTAAAGAAGTATTTCAAACTCTTGTGATCTGTGAATATTTCACACTTCTCCCCGTAGAGATAATGTCTCCATATTTTACGGGCAAAGACAACAGCTGCCAGTTCCAAGTCATGTGTTGGGTAAATCCTCTCGTGATCCTTCAGCTGTCTGGATGCGTATGAAATTACTTTATGCTCCTGCATCAAAACAGCTCCTAAACCCATTTTGGATGCGTCTGTATAAATTACAAATTTTCCTTCATCAGATGGCATGATTAACACGGGTGCTTCTATCAGTGCTTGCTTTAACTTATCAAAATTGTTTTGGCACTCAGCTGTCCAGTTATATTTCACTTGTTTTCTTGTTAACGTAGTCAAGGGAACAGCTATCTTAGAGAATCCTTGGATAAATCGCCTATAATATCCGCTAAACCCAAGAAACTCCTTATCTCTGCAACAATGTTTGGTATTGGGCAGTCGCGAACAACTTCTACTTTAGCTGGGTCGACCTCAATCCCATCCTTAGAAATAATATGGCCTAAGAACGATACCTTCTCCAACCAGAACTCACATTTGCTGAGTTTAGCAAATAACTGTTTATCTTTCAAAATCTGGAGAACTGTTCTCAAATGTTGGACATGCTCGCATCTGGTTTTAGAATATACTAAGATATCGTCAATAAATACCACTATGAACTGGTCTAAAAATGGTTGGAATACCCTATTCATTAAATCCATAAAAGCTGATGGAGCATTCGTAAGTCCAAATGGCATAACTAGAAATTCATAGTGACCATACCGAGTTCTAAAAGCTATTTTATAAATATCTGACGCCTTGATTTTCAGTTGGTGGTATCCAGACCTCAAGTCGATTTTAGAGAAAACTATGGACCCTCTCAACTGGTCAAACAGATCTTCTATCCTAGGTAATGGATACTTATTCTTAATTGTTAACTTGTTCAGCTCTCGGTAATCTATACATAGCCTCATACTTCCATCATTTTTCTTAACAAATAAATCAGGGGCTACCCAGGGGGAAGTACTTGGTCTGATAAACCCTTTCTCCAACAGATCCTGTATTTGTTCCTTCAGTTCTTTCATTTCTGATGGAGCTAATCGATAAAGCGGTCTAGAAACTGGAGCAGCTCCTGGAATTAGATCCATGGAAAATTCCAGCTCTCTGTCAGGTGGTATTCCCTGGATATCTTCTGGAAAAACCTCGGGGAACTCACTTACCACTTCTACATCTGACAATTGGGGTCTACTGGTTACGGTTAAAGATGATAAACTAACCAGAAATCCTACTCCTCCTTTCCTCAAAAAACGTTGAGCCTTAAGAGCTGATATTATTCGAGGAATCTTACAAATATGCTTAGCTTCAAACTTAAAGGAATCTCCTCTGGGTGGATTAACCGCTACTGTCCGAAGCTTAAAATCTATTACTACTCCATACTTGGTTAATCAATCAATTCCCAAAATCATATCAAATTCAGGCATTGGCAATACGATTAAATCAACAGTAATTTGATGCCCTTGAAGTTTAAGCTCTAAACTCTTAAATACATCATGAGATATCAATTCTTCTCCTGACGGTACTGATACACAGAAACCTACAACTACCTGGTCAGGCTTGATGGGCAATTTCTTAGAAAATTCAGCAGCTATAAATGAATGAGTGGCTCCTGAATCTATCAAATCTAGAGAAGGTAATCCAGCAATCATGATCTCACCTGTGACTACTGTTGAGTCTGGGTTGTCTTGAGCAACTGTCATTACAAAGGCTCTGCTGGTCACCAATTGCTTGGACTTTGGACAATATTTCATTTGGCACCCCACATTTATAGCAGACATTTTGTCCAAGTCTGCAATGTCCAGGATGAATTTCTGGCACTTAGGATATACTGGCCTATTATTACCAGCAGGAACAGAGCTAATATGTTGAATCAGTAGAGGCTTCTTCTCCTGAGGCCTTTGCTGGTTCTTGTTTTGTTTCTTGAACGACCTCTGGTCCTTCTGCTGAAAGGCCTGTCTTTTCTGTTGCCTTTCCTTATCAACATCTTTCCAATCCCTTTCAATTTGCAGGGCTCTAACCACTGCTTCTCGATAGGTCCTTGGCACAGATAGCCTAACATTCATTTTGAACATAGGCTTCAATCCCTTCACGAAATGACTCCTCTGGGTCATTTCCTATCAATGGCACAAAATAGCACCCTCTTTCAAACTTCCGCACATATTCCTGTACGGTTAAACTTCCTTGCTTAAGGGTCAAAAATTCCCTTTTCAATTCGGACCTCTTACCAGCTGTGAAGTATTGCTCAAAGAATACTTGTTTGAAATCTGCCCAAGTGAGATTTATCAAATCTACAGACAATTTGACTCCTTCCCACCAAATCATCGCATCCTCTCTCAACATATAGATAGCGCACCTGGGCCTATCTAAATCAGACATCTGGAGGTATTCAAAGATAACCTCCATCGATTTGATCCAACTCTCTGCCACTAGTGGATCAGTTGTACCACTGAATTCTTTTGGCTTCTGTCGTCTGAACTTTTCTTGAGCATCATCATTACTTGGTCCTCTACTGCTGGAAGATTGGCCATTACCTCTATTGTTTTGCTCTACTAGCAGTCTTAACAATTGAGTAATATTAGCATTATTGCAGTGTTGGTTTCCTCTACAGGATTACTTCTTCTACCTCTTCCTCTTCCTGACATATTATATTCTATAGCCCATAATCCACCACATATAATTATCAGAACATGCTAAAATTTTAAAGACAAAGCTCTGAAATAAACTTACAACTTAGAGGAACGGACGATGAATTCTGATCCAGCTGACGGTGCATGTGTTTATCTCAGGAACGTTGCTCTGATACCATGTTGTGACTTCCAAACCCACGGGAATCACGAATTGGGGTAAATAAGAATTTTCGAATAAAAAGAAGGGCTGAAAGACAATTTGTTATAAGCTGTATTTCTTATAACTTAAAAAGAAACTGAAACACGAACACAAAAGCTGACAAACACGTATACACTTGCGCGCCAACTACTGACAAACATTTGCGGAAAACAAATTCTATTATATATATATTGCAATTGCGATGTACAACAGCTGATATTCTATATGAACTACTACTGTTGCAACTGATTTAATACAGACATTACAAAAGATGAAATAACATCAGACTTGACACGGAAAACGTTGGCCATTGACAAACACAACACCACGCAGCTGCTGTCAGACTTCACCACCCGTTCGCTCCTCAGCTGTCGAACCTGCACCATTTTAAAAGCTAATGAGCCTAGGGGCTCAGCAAGTAAAATCTGAGTAATAACAATTTCATTTAACGCAGGCCAACATCTGATCATACATAACTGAGTTAAAAGGAACATCTGGTAAACATAAACATTATTTTCTTTAACATTCGTAAACGTTCGTTTCTTTCATAAACATAGAAATGGGGATAATAGCCCAGATCTTATCAACATCATTTTCTTTTGATTTATGGCTTAGAAGCCCTCCTTAGGCCCATTGTGCACTTTGATCAAAATGACTTCCGATATCAGTTTTAGCATATAGCTCATATGAAAGGGCAGTCGACATCTGGAAAACTGCTCACCCTTCTCATTAGTGGTCGTATGTTATCTATGCCATAAACCTTAAAATAACTTTTGTTCCTTTAATTCCTTTCTTTTCATTGAAATAATTCTTTAAACATCATCGGGTTCTATCATTTAAAACTCACGCTTCCCATTTTAAAACTTTACTGAGTATCGAATTCGACTTTGGAAAAGTGTATCGCTGAACTGACATCAGACGTAACAAAGTGGAATAGTACTTTGAAACAAAACAGATCTTCGCTGTTCACATTTATCATAAAACAACTGCAAGAATATTTGAAACAGACGTAGTAGATGAAACGATGTCGTTTGCACAACAAACAGACGTATGAACAGTGCAACTGCTGGTCATAAATATGGAATGAAACTGCTGATTATGAACAGTGCAACTGCTGATTTCAACAAATGCAACAACTGTTTACGAAACTGATGCAACAGCTGATGACTTAATAATACAACAAACTGTTTACGAAAACTGATGCAACAGCTGATGACTTAATAATACAACAACTGTTTACGAAAACTGATGCAACAGCTGATGACATCAATAACTTTCTGGAAAAACTTGGAAGCAGTAAAACATTATTTTGAACCCAATCTTTCTTTCCTTGAACATGCGTAAATCTTTTTAAACATCAACTTCAACATATCTTAAACACACAGGCAAGCAGATCCATAAAATGAATAAAATCAATATATTCTTTAAATGGTGTAGCAAATGATCAGCTTTTACTTGCCTTAATCAACGCTTTGCAACCTCAGTTTATTCCTACAGAAATATCCTCCTTGCGCAACCACACAAGCTTCTTTAGAAATATTTTGAAGAACACTAAAGATTTTCTTTGCAAATGATAATGTACTTTGCTTTCAAAACAGGTTTAAATATGAATGGGATTAGTGGCAAGATGCTATTTTATTTTAAGCATGACACACCTAAAATTTTTTTGTAAAACCTCGTTCTAAAAATTTAAATTTGTAAAACACCAAACCCTTTTTAAAATAAATCATTTATCCTCCTTAAAGATATTTTCAATCAATTTCAAAACCTGCTCATGTATCTCTCTTAGAGTCATCTGCTAAAACCAGCCGAGTCTCATCATTTTCTGAAATCAATGAAATCAGCAAATGCATAACATTTAAAATTGCCATTTTGGCCCATGAAATTAATAAAATGCATCAATGTGGTCTTATGGATTTTGGGGCATTACAATGGAGGTGGTGACTGAAGTTAGAAGGATACACTGATTCTAGCTTCCAATGCGATGTGGATGATTCGAATTCAACCTCTGGATTTTTATTCATGCTCAATGGTGGTGCTGTCTCTTGGAAGAGTTCCAAACAATACACCATCGCGGATTCAACCACTGAGGCTGAGTACATCGCAACATCAACTGCTTCTAAAGAGGCGGTTTCGATGAGGAATTTCTTCCAAGAGTTGGGAGTAATTCCTGAAGAAGTTGGTCCAGTCCCGGTGTACTATGACAACCCAGGTGCTGTTGCGCAAGTAAAAAAACCTAGGTCTCACCAAGATCCAAACACATACCGAGGAAATACCACATAATTCGGGATATTGTGGCTAGAGGTGACATAGCAGTCGAGAGAGTCGCCTCTGCAAACAACATTGTTGATCCACTTAAGAAGTCCTTGCTAGGACCATTGTTTGAAAAACATCATGAAGCAATGAGACTACGTCTGATGAGTAGTTGGATTTAGGGCAAGTGGGAGATTGTTAGAGTAGGTGGCCAAGACATAGCAGTCGAGAGAGTCGCCTCTGCAAACACATTGTTGATCCACTTAAGAAGTCCTTGCTAGGACCATTGTTTGAAAAACATCATGAAGCAATGAGACTACGTCTGATGAGTAGTTGGATTTAGGGCAAGTGGGAGATTGTTAGAGTAGGTGGCCAACTAGAAAACTTGTGGCGTGTGGGTTCTTGTTGACGTCTATGTAAAACGATCTTTATTTATGAAATTCGTATTTATAAAATATTCTTTATCTTCACTATTATGATTATAATTGTTGGATAAAGACCTTGAATGCACTATACTGTATGCTAGATGTGATAGTGGATTTGATGGCTATCATGAAACACATCTAATAGTCAATGTGTATTCTAAACTAGTTCCTAGTTGATTGGGTGGTCCGAAAGAGGATAAGGGCCACCCGAGCTTGAGACTAGCATCTGCAATGCGAAGTACAATGTTTCATTGGTAGGGAACATAGTGATGTTCTGAGCATGCAGATGGATAGTGACCTGATGATTTATCGAACTACCCTCGTTCGGACTTTCCAAGTGGTTATAATTTTATCGAGTGGATTAAGTCCGAGGTCTTGGTTGTACAGATTAGTCCTCATTAATCGAAACGTCATTGAGACTCTACATGATAGGTGCCTCACTTTGACCCGTTTACCGACTCAATTGGGGTCATCAGGTGGCGGGATTAGGTGAGTTTCTGATGCATGTAGGAACCGATGTTTCATTGTCGAGGATGCACCGCTTGCCCTTGTGCATGGATCCAATGTTATATGAAAGATAATAGTGTGACAAATCTTTGGACAGAGTACTAGATGTGTTTTAGATAAATGGGTTTACCTAGTAACACATGCAATGTCACTATTTGATCTCCAAGATGTATGCATGGTTATTGGATCTCTAGCGATCCTTGATTTACCAATGGTTGTTGATCTGATCGGGATATTGGAGTTGAAAGTACCTTATTGTATGCTAACCATGACAGATTGGTTCTTGCAGGAACTATCAGTGATACCTAGGAGATCATGGGGTGATGTTTCTAGACGCTTTACCATGATCTGATGGGTAAGTCCGAAAATATGCTTTCGGAGTCACAAAGAGTTTGTATCCCTGAACCATTGAGGGTCACACAAGTACTAGTTTCTCAATTCTCGTACTGAAACTAAGCTCAATTTGTTGAGTATAGTAGGAGGAAAGATGTAAGTGTGACTTCCTAAAATTAACTGGGGGTGGAAATGTGATTTCCTAAATTAGCTTGGACTAGTATGACTATCTTTAAAGCTGATCGGGACCTAACTGCTATTTTGGATTAGGTGGTCAGAAAATTTTTTTTAACATCATAATGCTCAGTTTGGTAAACTGTGCTGATCGGTCCGATCTGATCGTCCATCGGGATTATGATGAAGCCGCAACGATGGACTTGAAACCAATGTTCACTGGGCTTGGGCCCTACCAGGCCCATTAAACTGGTTTAAGCCCATGGAAAATCTATAAACGAGGGCCTAAGGTATTCATTTTACTCGCACCAAAATTTGTATTGACAACTAATACACTAGGTTGAGAACTCTCTCTCCTTTAGTTATATTTTTCCTTCTCCTCCTACCTTACCTCCATCGTCGCCGCCCGCCACTGAAGTCGCGCCCACCGCAGTCGACGCCCGTCACCGATGCCGTCGACTCCCGTCACCGACACCGTTGCCGCCGGCCGCCACCGTCGGAATTATTGGCGCAGCGGCGGATCCGGATCCTGCTCCCGGGGCGCAGGGTAAGCTTAAAAAGTTTTTAGCCCCGGAACGGTCAATACACCTAAACAATAATCTAAACATTCATAGGATGTTTAGAGGGAACCTTTATGTTGTCTAGGCGCCTGTCTCCGACCAATTCCATGAGGGAATTGGCACTTCAACAAGTGAACGGTTGGATCGTCGCCTAATCCGATCCACAACAAGAATCTCAGCTCCTTCGCCGGTTTGCACTAGAAAACCGACGAAAATTTCCCGGAGGGAATCTCCTCGTCGAGATGGTCGGAACAAATTCCGACGGTGGCGGCGGCGGCGGCGAGGGAAGAAGGGATAGGGGAGGAGTTTGTTGAATAGCTTTTGGTGTTTTTCTTTCTATCCTTTTGAAAGTGTCTCCTCATTGCCATATTTATATATTGAGGGATAGAGTTTGATTTGAACAAAACAGTGAACATTCGGTTCAATTCAAACAGTAAACATTCGGTTCAACTCAAACAGTGAACATTCGGTTCAACTTAAACAGTGAACATTCGGTTCAAGTCGAACTGTGAACATTCGTTTTGACTCCCTCGATTTTGGTCTCATAATAACCTCGATCGATGATCAGATATCACCGATGTGCTCAGTTTACAAAAGTGATCATTATGATGCAAAAATCAAATTTTTGGACCACTAAATCTATATATGACAGGTTTACTCTCATTAGCTAAATATGGAAGTCCTACTCCCTTGCTACCTTTAGGAAGTCATACTCCCAACCGTCCTCTTACTATACTCAACACTTTGAGTACCATATCTGTATGGGAATTGGGAAACCAGTACTTGTTTAACCCTCAATGGTTCAGGGATACTAGTAGCCGTGGGCTCACAACATTTGTGACTCTGAAAACACATTTCGGACTTACCCATCTAATCATAGTAAATCGTCTAACAACATCTCCCCATGATCCCCTATGTATCACTGATAGTGCCTGCAAGAACCAGTTGGTCATGGTTAGCGTACAATACGATCCTTTCAACTCAAATATCCCGAACAGATCAACGACCATTGGTAAATCGAGAGTCGCTAGAGATCCAACAACCATGCATATATCCTGGAGATCAATAGTGACATCGCATGTGTTAATAGGTAAACCCATTTACCTAAAACACATCTAGTACTCTGGTCAGAGATTTGTCACACTATTATATCCTCAGATAGCATAGTATATCCACGCCCAAGGACGAGCGGTGAATCCTCGACAACAAAGCATCGACTCCTACATGCATCGGGACCTCACCCAACCCCACCACCTGATGACCCCAATTGAGTCGGTAAACGGGTCAAAGTGAGGCACCTATCATGTAGAGTCTCAATGACGTTTTGAGTAATAAGGACTAATTTGTACAACAAAGACCTCAGACTTAATCCACTCGACAAATGGTAATCACTTGGAAAGTCCGAACGAGGGTAGTTCGATAGATCACCAGGTCACTATCCATCTGCATGCTTAGAATATCACTATGTTCCCTACCAATGAAATGTGGTACTTTGCATCGCAGATTCTATTCTCAGGCTCGGGCATCCCTTATGTTCTTTTGGACGGCCCAATCGACTAGGAACATGTTTAGAATACACAGTGACTATTAGATGTGTTTCATGATAGCCATCAAATTGACTATCACATCTAACATACAAGGTCTTTATCCAACAATTGTAATCATAATAATGAAGATAAAGAATGCCATAAAAGAATGCGAATTTCATAAATAAAGATCGTTTTACATAGAATCAACAAGAGCCCACACGCCACAAGTTGGCTAGTTGGGACCTAGTCTAACAATCTCCCACTTGCCCTAAATCCAACTACTCATGAGACGCAGTCCCATTTCTTCATGATGTTTTTCAAAAAATGGTCTTGGCAAGGGCTTCGTAAGTGGATCAGTAATGTTGTCTACAGAGGTGACTCTCTCGACTGTTATGTCACCTCTAGCCACAATATCCAGGATTATGTGGTATTTTCTCAGTATGTGTTTGGATCTTTGGTGAGACCTAGGTTCCTTTGCTTGCGCAACGGCACCCGTGTTGTCACAGTACACCGGGACCAGACCAACTCCTTCAGGGATTATTCCCAACTCTTGGACAAAATTCCTCATCCAAACCACCTCTTAAGCAGCAGCTGATGCTGCGATGTACTCAGCCTCAGTGGTTGAATCCGTGATGGTGTATTGCTTGGAACTCTTACAAGAGACAGCACCACCATTGAGCATGAATACAAATCCAGAGGTTGATTTCGAATCATCGTCATCACATTGGAAGCTAGAACCAGTGTAGCCTTCCAATTTCAGATCACCACCCCCATAGACCATGAACATATTCTTAGTCTTTCGTAAGTACTTAAGAATATCTTTCACAGCCTTCCAATGAATTTGGCCGGGGTTGGCTTGGTAGCGGCTCGTGACACTCAGAGAATATGCGACATCCGGTCTAGTCGAGATCATACCATACATAATACTACTTATTGCCAAGGCATATGGCACACGTGTCATACTCTCTATCTCCTCATCAGTCTTCGGACACATAGACTTAGATAGAGTGACCCCGTGGCACATAGTTAGGTGTCATCTCTTGGACTCTTCCATAGAACCACTTAAGTATGGTATCGATGGAGGTCGCTTGGGTGAGTCCGAGCATCTTTTTCTATCTATCTCTATAGATCTGTATTCCTAGATTGTAGGATGATTCACCCATGTCCTTCATCGAGAATCTACTAGACAACCATACTTTAGTTGACTGCAGCATTCCTACATCATTTCCAATTAGTAGAATGTCATGAACATAATGTACAAGGAATGTCACAGCATTTTTAGCTACCTTCTTATACACACATGGATCCTCGGGATTCTTGATGAAACCAAATTATTTAATTGTTTCATCAAATCTCAGGTCCAACTTCTCGATTCTTGCTTGAGACCGTAGATCGATCTCTGAAGTTTGCTTATTTTATGTTCACTTACTACAGATGTGAAACCCTCATGTTGTGTCATATAGATCTCTTCCTTAATTTTTCCATTAAGGAACACAGTTTTCACATTCATTTGCCATATTTCATAGTCGTACCATGCGGCTATGGCTAGTAGGATTCTAATTGACTTGAAAATTGCGACTGGTCAAAAGGTTTCATCATCGTCAACACCATGTCTTTGAATGTAACCTTTCGCGATCAGTCGCGACTTGTAGGTCAGTACCATACCATCAGTCCCAAGTTTTCTATTGTATATCCATTCACACCCAATAGGAACTATTCCTTCGGGAGGATTCACGAGAGTCCAGACTTGGTTTGAATGCATTGAGTCAATCTCAGATTGAATTTCTTCAAGCCATGAATTAGAATCAGCATCAGAAATTGCCTCCTTGAAGGTTATTGGATCACATCCAACAGTTTGATCACTTTGATCATCTTCAAGGAGGAAACCATATCTAAGAGGAGCCGTAGGAACCCTTTCAGATCTCCTAAGTGTGTCCATATCAAGGATTGTCCCTTGAGGTGCGGGATATTCACTTGGTACTTCAGTTGGTTCTCGAACATCTTCGAGTTCTACTATCTTTCCTTTTCTATCAAGTAGAAATTCCTTTTCCAGAAAGGTGGAATTTCTAGAAACAAACACTTTTGATTCATTGGGATAGTAGAATCAGTATCCAATAGAATTCTTTGGATACCCAATGAAGTAGCATAAGATGGATCTGTTATCCAGCTTATCTCCCACTGTCTGCTTCATGTAAGCAGGACATTCCCAAATCCTCAAGTACGAGTACGTGGGTGGCTTGCCCATCCATATCTCATATGGAGTTTTATCCACTGCCTGTATGTGGACATTGTTCAACAACATTACCGCTGTTTCGAGCGCATAGTAACAAAATGATATAGGAAGTTCAGTGAAGCTCATCATAGATCGATCCATGTCCATGAAGGTTCGATTACGACACTCCGATACACCTTTTAGTTGTGGTGTGGCCGGAGGGGTACACTGAGAGAGAATCCCATTCTCTTTAAGATAGTCTTGAAATTCGGCACTCAAATATTCTCCATCTTGATCGGATTGAAGTGTTTTAATACTCATTCTCAATTGATTTTCTACTTCAGCCTTGAATCTTTGAACTTTTCAAATGATTCAGACTTGTGCTTCATTAAGTACAAGTACTCATACGTAGAGTGATCATCGATAAAGGAGATGAAGTAGGTGTGACCGGACTTAGTACCAATGCTAAGTGGGCCACACACATCAGTATGGATCAAATCCAATAGACCTTGAGCACGTTCAGGCTTGCCCGTGAAGGGCAATTTTTTCATTTATCATTTGAGACATGATTCACAAGTTGGTAAGGAGTTAGTATCAGACATATTAAACATGTCGCTCCTAATCAACTTGTTCATCCTATTTAAGGAAATATGACCTAGCCTAGCATGCCAAAGTTGTGCCGGGTTCATATTATCGTGTTTTCTTTTTATTGTCGTTGTATGTGTTTCCACATCGCGAGTTGGAACTTCTCTCAATTTTAAGGCATATAGATCGTTTTTGCGCTCCCCAACTCTAATTAAACATTCATTGTTGTAAATATTTCAAATCGAATTGGAAAAATGACAAGAATATCCATCACTATCAAGCATAGAAACGGAAATAATGTTCTTTATTAATTCAGGAACAAATAAAACGTTTCTCAACAACAACTTAAAAAAATTGAACAAAGAAATAAATTAACATCTCCGATAGCTTCGCCCGCAACCTTTGCTCCGTTGCCAAGCCTCAAGTGGGTCTCACCCTCCTTAAGACTCCGGCTTCTTGTCATTACCTACAAGTCATTGTAGATATGAGATCCACATCCGTTATCAAGTACCCAAGAAGTCGAGTTAAGATACATATTTATATCAATGTAGAACATACCTTTTGCAGTTCACAACTGCTCGAGGTAATCCTTACAGTTCCTCATCCAGTGCCTAGACTTTTGGCAGTGGTGGCAAACATTTTAAGATTTTTTCGGCTTTGAAGCCCTTGCCTTTGGCTTCTTGGCGGGCTTTCCCTCCTTCGCAGGGGCAGAAAGCTTCTTACCCTTGCATTTGGGCCCCTTCTTCGCAGAGGAAGAAGAGCCTAAAATGAGGACGTTCTTGTCCTTCTTTATGATCCCCACGAACACGACAAGCATGTTTGCCATCTCTTCAGGGTGGCCTCCAGCTTGTTCTTGTTAAAGTTGACCATAAAGGGGTCGAACGCATCAGGGAGGGAGAGAAGAAGCAAATCCACAGACAGCTCATGTGGAAGCGGGATATCAAGGCCCACTAACTTCTCAATGAGCCCAATCATACGGACCCCATGCTCGCGGACCCAAGTCCCCTCGCGCATGCGGCTTGTCATGAGCTCCTTGACAGTAGTGAACCTCTCAGTCCGAGAGTTCTCCCCATACAGCTCTTTGAGGTGAAGGTGTATGCCAGCAGCATACTTCGTCTTCTCAAATCGTCGCTGTAATTCGTTGGAAATAGATGCTATCATATAGCACCATGCCTTAAGCTCATCATCCCACCATTTTTCCAGCTTTTCCAGCTCCTCAGGACTAGCATTCACAGGGGCTTCCTTCGGAGGGCTCTTCTCTAGCGTGTAGAGAAGTTTCTCCGAAGCCAAGACAATCTTGAAGGTTCGAAGCCAATCTTGGTAATTTAAGCCAGTGAACTTGTTGCTATCCAGTATAGCAGCAAGTGGATTTTTGATCGAAGACATAATGAAACAGTTTATACTGAAAAAAAACAGACATGCATTACATATTATTCATGAAACAAGCTAAGACATAAAACATGGTCATTTTGTTTTATGAATCACCCTCCCACTATTTTAATGAATTCACCACCCTCTAATGAAATCGAGAAAGCAAGTTCCTTAGTGGGTACACAGAGTCCAATCAAGGAATCACGGTCCCGAATAATATCAGTCAACCATGATCCTTAAAATGTATAGCCCAATTGCAACAGGTGCAACCTCTATGTATTTACATCACGTCCAGTAATGATCCAATAATATGACACCGATTACTATCACGTGTCAAGATGACCCATCAATGTTGAGTTGTAATGGACGGTCGCCGTAACGTTCCCAATAATATGAGCCAACGTCATGGGAGTTCCATCCAACTCACAGCAAGTGTCAATGACGTGTACAACTTTCCGGCACACAGAACCACCCCAATAATATGATATGGGCTATGTATGCGGGTAGCATCGACGTACACTCATTGTTGATGGAAGGTAGGAAATTTTAAATAATATTTAAATTCCCTTAGCTTCATGATCTTATCGAATAAAATTTTGTTTTATGATCAATTTAGTCATGGACTAACATTCTCTAAGAGTGCTTCCAGGTGGTTGGAGGGGCTAAGGCCCACTTAAAACCAACCTCCTTAGACAAAGCAACGCCCTTCAGGGAGACTTAGCCGGTACAAGCCATTTTTAATCCAGTCTATAAAGGACTCCCTTAGATAACATTTGTCACATTTCCTCATAATTATCAATAAATTAAGTTCCGTCAATTTAATCATGAAACTTTTAATCTTGATATAAATTTTAAATCAAATTTAAAATGAGGAATTTTAATTTTGAAATTTGGTCTCAATAATTTTAAATTAAATTTAAAAAATTTCGGATTCAACAGATATATATCACATATATAATTGGGATGATCGATAAGCGAGAGCTATGCGATCCATGGTTGCCAAGCACGGATCTAGGTTCAATCCTAGGTGATTGCAGTACGCAATGCAATCCTTTTACATAAGCTTCCAGTTTTACAAGTCTTAGATCTTCAATATCTTTGATCATCATCTCCACCATCTTCAAAATTATCCTCCCACTAAGTCTAATATTTACATTTAAATATCCATGACAAATAGGGATACATTTTAAAGGGGTGGGAACGGGCCATAAACCATGCCCATTTTGATATGATTACAACAATATTACAACCAAGAAATGTAAAACCTAGCATGCATCTAACACATTGGGCATGACTCTCGATCATACAAACAATATCTATTCAATTAATCCAATTAACTTGATATAAATAAAATAATCAAATCAAATTTGATTTTATCCAAAAAAATCATATTTTATAAATAAAATCTTATTTTGTCATTTTAATTAAATCAATTTAGGCTTAAAACAATTTTAGGTCCAATATCTCAAAATTTTTCAAAACATAATTTTGGTCCAACAAAAAACCCCAATAGCAAGTATCGGCCCAAAAGCCCCTCGGCCACCCGAGACAGGCTCGGAAAAACCCTAGGATTCAAATTCCTCCGTCGCATCTCCACCCCGACATTGCCGCACGGGCGGTGCCCCATCACCCGCATGCTTGCAGCACGCTGTGCGCGTCCCTGTGCGCGCACAACGCGCACAGGGGGGCGGCCGCCTGCACTGCCAACTCGTGCTGGAGGGGTGGCGGGTGCACGCACGAGCGTGCAGAACGTGCACGCACCCCCTTACGCGACGTGCGCGCACGGGTACCGTCCAGCGGGTGCAACGCCCGTCGGGGTGTGCTCGTGGGGCGTGCGCGACAGGCGTGCAGCGCCCGCCACAACGTGCTGTCGAGCACGCCCCACGCAACTTGTGCGTGCGATGCCCGCACCAGCCCCACGATACCTGCCACGATTTGCACACGGCAGGCGCGCGCGGCGTGCGTGACGTGCGCGCAGTTGCAGTCGGCGGCAAGTGTTGTTGCCCGGCGACGCGAATTTTTTTTGTTTTTTTTAAGAACGAGATTCATGATGCAATTCAGGCAGATGGGTGTATCGACAGATCCGAGCCAAAGGTATGATACCACTGTTAGCGCAGCGGTGCCAGATCCCGATCCCGGAGCGCAGCGGAAGTTAAAAAAATTTTGAGCCCGGGAACGGTCAATACATCTAAACAATAATCTAAACATTCATAGAATGTTTAGAGGGTACCTTGATGGCGTCTAGGCGTCTAGGCGTCTGGCTCCGACCAGTTCCACGAGGGAATTGGCACTTCAACGGTTGAAGGGCTGGATCGTCGCCTAATCCGGTCCACGACCAGAATCTCAAATCCTTCATCGGTTTGCACTAGAAAACCGACGAAAATTTCACGGACGGAATCTCCTCACCGAGATGGTCGGAACAAATTCCGAAGGCGGCGGGTGCGACGAGGGAAGAAGGGAGAGGGGAGGAGTTTGCTGAATAGCTTTTGGTGTTTTTCTTTCTCTCCTTTTGAAAGTGTCTCCTCACTGTCATATTTATAGATTGAGGGATAGAGTTTGATTTGAACAAAATAGTGAACATTCGGTTCAATTCAGACAGTGAACATTCGGTTCTGTGAAAACCCGAAAAAAAATAAATAAAAAATAATCGGGTCAAACCAGATCTCACATGGCCAACGCAGGTTTGTGGGAGAAATCTGCATTCGAAAGGCGCGCAAGCATCCACCGCATGTTTTTAGCAAAACGACAGCGTTTAGTTAAGATCTGTTTTTGGGCGTGAGATGGAGAGATCTGATAGGCATTGCACGAGAAGTATGCGACGTCGTATGATGGGATCTGATTTGCTTAGCGAGTGATCTGATTTACAGCAAACGTCGTCGTTTTGTATAGCGACTATGCAAATTTAGCTGCTGGTCGAAATTACCTGCTGGACGGTCAAACCAGCTTTGACCAGAAGAGGATTCAGCAGTTGGCCATTCATGGTCAGCAGATGAAGAAAGATCGGCTGGTGCAAGAAGACCAGCTGGAGAGCTAAGCAACGATGACGTCAGCAGTAACGTCAGCAATCAGCAGGAAGTTACAGCACAAACCAGCAGATGATACTTGAAGGTTAGCGATAGCAAGACGATGTCGTTGAAGAAGTCGATACGACAGCGTTTGGCCTTCGCGCTAAAGATTCAGCAGATGGCTTGTGCGATGATCAAACCAGCAGGTAGTCACAGTTATCTTGAATCAGCAGGTACATTACTTAAAGATAACCAGCAGGTAATTTTCAATGATATCAAAAGGGTGTCGCTTGAATAAGTTGACACAACAACGTTTTGACTTAACGCTAAGGATCAGTCGTGAGCTTTCGTAACAAGGCAGATTTTTGCGCAGTAACCGTCGGATTGAGAGAAGTAATGGACAATTTAAAACTCGTAAATCATGCGCGCGTAACAGTCGACGTAATGATAGGGAATTAAGAGCCTTTAATGGCGGACGCTCGACTTCCTCACCTCTGCCCCTATAAATACCAGAGGACGACCACAGAATTCCTATCACCATTTCGAAATTCCCTCAGTCTGAAAAGCGACAGTTCTTCGCGACAAAGTGCTGCGGAAATCCTAGCAGATTCATAGCCAAAGTTCTGTGCAAGCGAAGAACCAGCAGGTGCGAGACTTAGAAAGAATTCGTGCATTCGAGTTACTGCCGGACTTTGTTCAAACAGCAGGATTCATGCTACCAGACTCCAACAAATTTCAGATTCTTTTTTTGTACGTGGGCTTTTGTTAATATGTATTTCGTTGGTTATAATACCTATATTAATTTCGAAAGTTCAGTCTTCGTCTACTGTTCGAGCACCTTTTGTTCAGATGGTTTTATCTCATTCAAACTCCGCTTGCACTGATTTTTACTATCGTTATATGGGTCTACGAAATATTTCGGATTTCTGGGTTACTGTGTGTAACTAATGGTCTCGACCCCTTAGAGGAGCAAAAATTAGGGACTGATCAGTAAACCATAGACACGATTCTGTCGTTATATGGGTTTACGGAATATTTTGGATTTCTGGGTTACTTGGTGTAACTAATGGCCTCGACCCCTTAGAGGAGTAAAACTTAGGGACTGATCAGTAAACCATAGACACGAAGTAATCATCAGTGCTATCTGTCAGACTATGCCCTGTTATTCTATGTTATGCTCTGTTATGCTATGCTTTGCTCTGTTATGCTATGCTCTGTTCTGTCTAAGCTCTGTTCTGAAATCTGTTATTCAGTATATGTATAAGTATATTTTGTATGCTCGAATGGTATCCCCCACTTGCTGAGTGTTTCCCCAAACACCCACCCCTTACTTCTCCACCCAGATAAGAATGAAGAGCAGGTAGAAGAAGAAGAACAAGATCAGTTCTGGGGCTGGTGAAGATTTCGATTTTTGTTTAATTATGTATTTTTTTTCGCTTCCGCATTCTGTTATTTATATTTTAGTTTCAGATGTAAAAACGATTATATTCCGATTATTAATAGACTGGTTTGAGCTATGCTATGATGGCTTAATGTTTTACAATTTTTAAATTGTTTAATATTGCCGATGTCATGAGTCTCGGTCTCGGGGCATGACA
>KV019059.1:206643-230637 GCA_001598015.1 Dorcoceras hygrometricum | reverse complement strand
CAAGACTATCTGAAAGAGAATGGGATTCTCGCACAGTGGACCCCTCCGGCCACACCACAGCTCAATGGTGTAGCGGAGTGTCGTAATCGAACCCTGTTAGACATGGTTCGATCTATGATGAGCTTCACTGAACTTCCTACCTCGTTTTGGGGCTATGCGCTCGAAACGGCGGTAATGTTGTTGAACAATGTCCACACCAAAGCAGTGGATAAGACTCCATATGAGATGTGGATGGGCAAACCACCCAAATACTCATTCATGAGGATTTGGGGATGTCCTGCTTACGTGAAGCAGACAGTGGGATATAAGCTGGATACGAGATCCATCTTATGCTACTTCATTGGGTATCGAAAGAATTCAATTGGATACTACTTCTACTATCCAAGTGAAACAAAAGTGTTTATTTCTAGGAATGCCACCTTTATGGAAAGGGAATTTATACTTGATATAAATGGAAAAATAGTAGAACTCGAAGAGGTTCGAGAACCAACTGATGTACCAAGTGAATCTCCTGCACCTACAGAGCCAGTACCAGAAATGGTCGCACCTAGGAGATCCGAAAGGGTTCCTAGGGCTCCTGAGAGATATGGTTTTCTCCTTGAAGATGATCAAGGTGATCAAGTTATTGGATCTGATCCAAGAACTTTCAAGGAGGCAATTTCCGATGCTGATTCTAATTTGTGGTTTGAAGCAATGCAGTCTGAGTTTGACTCAATGCATGCTAACCAAGTTTGGACTCTTGTTAATCCTCCCGAAAGAATTGTTCCTATTGGGTGCAAATGGGTATACAAGAGGAAACTTGGGCCTGATGGTAAGGTATTGACCTACAAGGCACGACTGGTCGAGAAAGGTTACACTCAAAGGCAAGGTGTTGACTATGATGAAACCTTCTTGCCAGTCGCAATGTTCAAGTCAATTAGAATCTTACTAGCCATAGCCGCATGGTACGACTATTAGATATGGCAAATGGATGTGAAAACTACGTTCCTTAATGGAAACATTAAGGAAGAGATCTATATGACGCAGCCTGAGGGTTTCACATCTGTTGGAAGCGAGCATAAGGTATGCAAGCTTCAGAGATCGATCTACGGTCTCAAACAAGCATCGCGAAGTTGGAACCTGAGATTCGATGAAACAATTAACGAATTTGGTTTCATCAAGAATCCCGAGGATCCATGTGTATACAAGAAGGTAGTTAAAAGCGCTGTTACATTCCTCGTACTTTATGTTGATGACATTATACTCATTGGGAATGATGTAGGAATGCTGCAATCAACTAAAGTCTGGTTGTCTAGTAGATTTTCGATGAAGGACATGGGTGAAGCATCCTATATTCTTGTAATACAGATCTATCGGGATAGATCAAAATGGATGATCGGACTCACCCAAGACACCTACATCGATACCATACTTAAGAGGTTCTCTATGGAAGAGTCCAAGAGAGGACACCTACCTATGTGCCACGGGGTCACTCTATCTAAGTCTATGTGTCCGAAGACTGATGAGGAGATAGAGAGTATGACACGTGTGCCATATGCCTCGACAATAGGTAGTATTATGTATGGCATGATCTCGACTATACCGGATGTCGCATATGCTCTGAGTGTCACGAGCCGCTACCAGGCCAACCTCGGCCAATTACATTGGAAGGCTGTGAAGGATATTCTTAAGTACTTGCGAAGGACTAAGAATATGTTCATGGTCTATGGGGGTGGTGAACTGAAACTGGAGGGCTACACTGATTCTAGCTTCCAGTGTGACGTGGATGATTCGAAGTCTACCTCTGGATTTGTATTCATGCTCAATGGTGGTGCTGTCTCTTGGAAGAGTTCCAAGCAAGACACCATTGCGGATTCAACCACTGAGGCTGAGTACATCGCAGCATCAGCTGCTGCTAAGGAGGCCGTTTGGATCAGGAATTTCGTCCAAGAGTTGGGCGTCATTCCTAATGGAGTTGGTCCAGTCCCGGTGTACTGCGACAACATGGGTACCGTTGCGCAAGCAAATGAGCCTAGGTCTCACCAAAGATCCAAACATATACTGAGGAAATACCACATAATCCGGGATACTGTGGCTAGAGGTGACATAGCAGTTGAGAGAGTCGCCTCTGCGGACAACGTTGCTGATCCACTTACGAAGCCCTTGCCAGGACTGTGGTTTGAAAAACATCGCGAAACAATGAGACTGCGTCTGATGAGTAGTTGGCTTTAGGGCAAGTGGGAGATTGTTAGAGTAGATGCCCAACTAGCCAACTTGTGGCGTGTGGGTTCATAGACTCTTGTATGAAACGATCTTTATATATGATATTCGCATTCATTTATGGCATTCTTACTTTCATTGTGTTGTATAATGATTAACAATTGCGTTGATTAAAGACCTAGAATGCACTATAGTGTATGTTAGATGTGATAGTGGGTATGACGGCTATCATGAAACACATCTAATAGTCACTGTGTATTCTGAACACGTTCCTAGTCGATTGGGTCGTCAAAACGAGGATAAGGCCACCCGAGCTCGAGACTAGTATCTGTGATGCGAAGTACCATATTTCATTGGTAGGGAACATTGTGATGTTCTGAGCATGCAGATAGATAGTGACCTGGTGATCTATCGAACTACCCTTGTTCGGACTTTCCAAGTGGTTACCATTTTTCGAGTGGATAAGTCCGAGGTCTTGGTTGTACTGATTAGTCCTCATGACTCGAAACATCATTGAGACTCTACGTGATAGGCGCCCCACTTTGACCCGTTTGCCGACTCACTTGGGGTCGTTAGGCGGCGGGATTGGGTGAGGCCCCGATGCATGTAGGAGTCGATACATCGTTGTCGAGGATTCACCCCTCGCAGACAAGCGTGGATATCCTATGTTATCTGAGGAGACGATAGTGTATAAATCTCTGGCCAGAGTACTAGAAGTGTTTTTGGTAAATGGGTTTACCTAGTTACACTCGCGATGTCACTATTCGATCTCCAAGATGTGTGCATAGTTGTCGGATCTATAACGACTCTCGATTTACCAATGGTCGTTGATCTGATCGGGATATATGGATTGAAGGGACCGTACTGTACGCTAACCACGACCAACTGGTTCTTGCAGTCACTATCAGTGATACCTAGGGGATCATGGGGCGATGTTGCTAGACGCTCTTACCATGATCCGATGGGCAATTCCGGAATTGTGATTCCGGAGCCACAATGGTTGTGGGCCCACGGCTAGCTGTATTACTGAACCATTGAGGGTCACACAAGTACTGGATTCGAGATTCCCGCATGGATACTGAGTTCAATGTGTTGAGCATAGGAGGAGGATTTTAGGGAGTGCGACTTCCCAAAAGTCAACATGGGTCAAATTGCAATTTCCAAAAGTTGGAGGACTAAATTGCAATTTAGGGTTAGATGATATGAAAAATTGTTTTTCATATCATAACATTCAGTTTTTGAAACTGAGTCGATCGGTCCGATCTGATCGGCGATCGGAGTTATGAAGTCGCAGCGATGGATATCCTCATTTGGACCCGGGCCCGTTGGGCCGGTCCAAGTCCATTGCTAGTCTATTTAATTAGACTTAAGGCTTAATTGGTGATAACTTAACAAGTGATTCAAATTACACAACTACTTAACCCTAACCCTAAAGCACGGCCGCCCCCTCTCCCTCTTCTCCCACGCCGCCGCCGCTTCCCGCCGTCGGCCGCCGCCCGCCGTTGATTGATCGGACTTGATCCAATCAGTTTTTCGAGGATAATCCGTCCGTGTTGATCTCGTCAGGCGTTCTAGTGCAGGCTGACGAAGGAGTCTCCCTTCCGGTCGTGGACCTGATTGACGAATCTACATCCGCCTACCGTGAAGAGCCGGTCTTCTTGTAATTCCGGTTGGAGCCAGGCGCAATTCGCCAGCAAGGTAATCTACTAAGTGCCCTATGAATGGTTCGTAGTTTATAGCGCTGTTTTATTGTATTGAACGTTTCCCGGTGCTATTTTTAATCTTCCGTTGTGCCGCCGGGAGACGGGATCCGGATCCGCCACCGCTTTTCCCAACAGTTATGTCATGCCTTATATATGTTATACGTTATGATATGTTATGAAATGTACGGACAATGCTTTAAGATCATCCATGCATTCATGTTAATGCTATTTTATTACCAGTATGTGCTTGCATGCGACCTTATGTATACGTAATTTGTTATTTTAAAAGATAGAGCATGCTGAGCCCTAGACTCACTAGGTTTAAATGGTGCACTTGATGACCCTGTAGAGTATGTCCCGACTGGCGGTGAGGACCTCTGAGCGTTCGCTGCAGCAGTACCCCGTGACCGCACTGATGTTATCTTTGACCTGATACTCTTTTCAGATATTAGTTTTTCTGTGTTCATTTTCAGTACTATTACTCAGGCTGATTTTATACAGTAAGGATGAGTTAACGTTTTAAGATATTTATTTTATTTATGTTTTAAAGTGTTGGTTTTTAGAAAATAAAGGGAACGAGCCATACTTTCTAAGTTCATTTATTCCGCAAATGATTTTAAAAAAAAATTCTAGAGTCTGGTTCGTTTCAGTTGGTATCAGAGCGGTGGTTCGTGTGGGGTATTAGCCTGCTGCGTGGAGCTCGTAAGTCGCACTACCAGTCTGTGAGTTTCTTATTTTATTATTTATGTTTATGTTTGCATGCTGCATGTTTCCCTGCATGAGATTTGGCCTTAGAATTTTAAGAATTAGACGCTTAGTCATGCATTTAGATTTACGTGAAGGGTTTGGGTGCCAGTATGCCTCCCAGACGTGCCAGGGATCAGCAGGATGATGATGCACCTCCTTATCCTCCACCATCTTAGTTGACACCATACGAGAGGGATAATGTTGATATGCTAGACGGGATTACTAGGCTTATAGAGAGACAGTCTGAGCGACCCGAGAAGTCGCATGAGGAAGATGTCGCAGAGAGGTTCCGCAAGCCGGGACCTAAGGAGTTTGCTGGTACCACTGATCCGCTCGTTGCTGAGGAGTGTATTCGATCTTTAGAGACCATCTATGATTATATGGGTCTCCCGGACGCTGACAAGGTCCGTTGTTATATTTTTATGCTGAAGGGAGATGCCGCTCTTTGGTGGAAGGGCGTGGTGGTTGGTATATTTCTAGAGAGCCTGACTTGGGAGTAATTCAAGAAGGTATTCTTTGAGAAGTATTTTAATACTGATTCCCGGAGCCAGCTTATTTGGTAGTTCATGAGTCTCCTACAGGGAGACAAGTCTGTTGCAGAGTATGTGAGGCAGTTTGAGCGAGGGTGTCACTTCGTGCCCTCGATTGCGACAGTGGAGAGTGAGAAGCTACGGCAGTTTATGTTGGCACAGCAGCGGATCCGGATCCCGTTCCCGGGGCGCAGCGGAAGAATTACAAATTTAGGAGCCTGGGAACGGTCAATACACATATATAATAATTCAAACATTTATAGGATGTTTAGAATATACCTGTCTGGCAACTAGGCGCCTGGATCTGATTATTTCTCAAATGGAAATAGCTTTTCTTTGGTTGCTCCTAATCAAGTCCACGACCGGTTTCCATTTCCTTCGTTGGAATGCACTATAATCCCAACGAATATTTCACGAGCAGAACCTCCTCGCCAGGACGATCGTAGCGAAGTGCGACGGCGGCGGCGACGGCGGGAGGAGGGAGAGGGGGAGAATTTTCTGAATAGCTTTTGTTGTGTTGTGTGTTTTTATTTCTCCCTTCATGCCATATTTATAGATTGAGGGAAAGAGTTTGATGTAAACAAAACTGTGAACATTCGTTTCATGTAGAACTGTGAACATTCGGTTCAACTCGAACCGTGAACATTCGGTTCAACTCAAACTGTGAACATTCGTTTCGACTCCCTCGATTGTGGTCTCATCATAATCCCGATCGATGATCAGATATCACCGATATGCTCAGTTTACAAAACTTATCATTATGATGCAAAATCAAATTTTTGGACCACTAAATCTATATATGACAGGTTTTACTCTCTAAACATGGAAGTCCTACTCCCTTAGATACTTTCGGTTCAACTCGAACCGTGAACATTCGGTTCAACTCAAACTGTGAACATTCGTTTCGACTCCCTCGATTGTGGTCTCATCATAATCCCGATCGATGATCAGATATCACCGATATGCTCAGTTTACAAAACTTATCATTATGATGCAAAATCAAATTTTTGGACCACTAAATCTATATATGACAGGTTTTACTCTCTAAACATGGAAGTCCTACTCCCTTAGATACTTTTGGGAAGTCATACTCCCAACCTTCCTCCTACTATACTCAACACTTTGAGTACCATATCCTTGTCTGCGCGGGAATCGGTAAACCAGTACACTGTGTGACCCTCAATGCTTTAGGGATACAGCTAGCCTGGGCTCACAACTCATTGTGAATCAAAAAACACATTTTTCTGATCTACCCCTCGGATCATGGTAAAGCGCCTAGCAACATCTCCCCATGATCCCCTAGGTATCACTGATAGTGCTTGCAAGAACCAGTCGGTCATGATTAGTGTATAGTACGGTCCTTTCAACTCATATATCCCGATCGAATCAACGAACATTGGTAAATAGAGACTCGTTAGAGATTTTATAGAGATGCATAAATCTTGGAGATCAAAATAGCGACATCCCGAGTGCTATCAGGCAAACTCATTTACATTGAAGCACAAGATTACTCTGGCCAGATATTTATCACACTATTATCTCCTCAGATAGCATAGGATATCCACGCACTAGGGCGAGCGGTGAATCCTCGACAACAAGGTATCGACTCCCACATGCTTCGTGACCTAATCCAATCTCGACACCTTATGACCCTCACGGAGTCGGTAAACGAGTCAAAGTGGGGAGACTAATCATGTAGAGTCTCAATGATGTTTCGAGTAGTAAGGACTAATCCATACAACCAAGACCTCGGACTCTCCACTCGACAAATGGTAACCACTTGGAGAATGCGAACGAGGGTATCTTGATAGTTTTCCAGGCAAACCATCCATCTGCATGCTCAGAACATCACAATGTTACCTACCAATGAAACGTGGTACTTCACATCGCAGATGATAGTCTCAAACTCGGGCGGCCTTATCCTCATTTTGACGGCCCAATCGACTAGGAACAAGTTCAGAATACACAGTGACTATTAGATGTGTTTCATGATAGCCATCATATCCACTATCACATATAACATACACTATGGTGCATTCTAGGTCTTTATCCAACACAATTGTTAACATTATAAAATAATGAAGATAAAGAATCATTCATGGAATTGGCGACATTAACGTGTCTAGGGACATCACTTTAAAAAATGTCTTTCATGTTCCTTCGTTAAAGTGTAACCTCATTTCTGTCAGTAAACTCACTCGTGATTGTCATTGTCGTGCTAATTTCTCATCTGGTTCATGTCTTTTTCAGGACCACCTGAGCGCTTGCCGCTTTACCAAAAGCTATAGCTGGTGGTAATGGTGCAACTCCAATCTTTTAAACCGTATAGCAACACAAGCGCCACGTTTCGATCGCTCTACCTAGCAGGGGTAATTATTGCACCTCAACAAGCTCCCTTTCAATAATTGCACTCCTTGCAATCAATAGGAATTGAACCCGTGACCTTGGCTCTGATACCAATTGTAGGACCGAGCGCTTGCCGCTTTACCAGAAGCTATAGCTGGTGGTAACGGTGCAACTCCAATCTTTTAAACCGTATGCAACACAAGCGCCACGTTTCGATCGCTCTACCTAGCAGGGGCAATTATTGCACCTCAACAATCCCCCTCCCAATAATTGCACTCCTTGCAATCAATGGGAATCGAACCCGTGACCTTGGCTCTGATACCAATTGTAGGACCGAGCGCTTGCCGCTTTACCAAAAGCTATAGCTGGTGGTAACGGTGCAACTCCAATCTTTTAAACCGTATAGCAACACAAGCGCCACGTTTCGATCGCTCTACCAAGCAGGGGCAATTATTGCACCTCAACAGAACTCTTCCAAGAGACAGCACCACCATTGAGCATTAATACAAATCCAGAGGTCGGCTTCGATTCATCCACATCGCATTGGAAGCTAGAATCAGTGTAGCCTTCCAATTTCAGTTCACCGCCCCCATAGACCATGAACATATTCTTAGTCATTCGCAAGTACTTAAGAATATCTTTCACAGCCTTCCAATGCATTTGGCCGGGATTTGCTTGGTAGCGGCTCGTGACACTCAGAGCATATGCGACATCCGGTCTAGTTGAGATCATACCATACATAATACTACCTACTACCGAGGAATATGGCACACGTGTCATACTCTCTATCTCCTCATCAGTCTTCGGACACATAGACTTAGATAGAGTGACCCCTGGCACATAGGCAGGTGTCCTCTCTTGGACTCTTCCATTGAGAACCGCTTAAGTATGGTATCGATGTAGGTCGCTTGGGCGAGTCCGAGCATCCTTTTCGATCTATCTCTATAGATCTGTATTCCTAGAATATAGCATGCTTCACCCATGTCCTTCATCGAGAATCTACTAGACAACCATACTTTAGTTGACTGTAGCATTCGTACGTCATTTCCAATGAGTAGAATGTCATCAACATAAAGTACAAGAATGTCACCTCATTTTTAACTACCTTCTTATACACACATGGCTCATCGGGATTCTTGATGAAACCAAATTCTTTAATTGTTTCATCAAATCTCAGGTTGCAACTTCTCGATGCTTGTTTGAGATCGTAGATCGGCTCTTAAGTTTGCATATTTTATGCTCACTTCCCACAGATGTGAAACCCTCAGGTTGCATCATATAGATCTCTTCCTTAATGTTTCCATTAAGGAACGCAGTTTTCACATCCATTTGCCATATCTCATAGTCGTACCACGCGGCTATGGCTAGTAGAATTCTAATTGACTTGAATATTGCAACTGGTGAAAAAGTTTCATCATAGTCAACACCTAGTCTTTGAGTGTAACCTTTCGCGACCAGTCGCGCCTTGTAGGTCAGTACCTTACCATCAGGGCCAAGTTTTCTCTTGTATATCCATTTACACCCAAAAGGAACTATTCCTTCGGGAGGATTCACAAGAGTCCAAACTTCGTTTGAATGCATTGAGTCAATCTCAAATTTCATTGTTTCAAGCCACAAATTAGAATCTACATCGGAAATTGCCTCCTTGAAGGTTCTTGGATCACATCCAACAGTTTGATCACTTTGATCATCTCATTGTTTCAAGCCACAAATTAGAATCTACATCGGAAATTGCCTCCTTGAAGGTTCTTGGATCACATCCAACAGTTTGATCACTTTGATCATCTTCAAGGAGGAAACCATATCTACTAGGAGCCCTAGGAACCCTTTCAGATCTCCTAGGTGTGTCCATATCAAGGATTGGCTCATGATGTGCGGGAGAATCACTTGGTACTTCAATTGGTTCTCGAACCTCTTCAAGTTCTACTATCTTTCCTTTTCTATCAAGTAGAAATTCCCTTTCCAGAAGGTGGCATTTCTAGAAACAAACACTTTTGTTTCATTGGGATAGTAGAAGCAATATCCAATAGAATTATTTCGATACCCAATGAAGTAGCATAAGATGGATCTATTATCCAGCTTATCTCCCACTGGCTGCTTCACGTAAGCAGGACATCCCCAAATCCTCAATTATGAGTACTTGGGTGGCTTGCCCATCCATATCTCATATGGAGTTTTATCCACTGCATTGGTGTGGACATTGTTCAACAACATTACGGCCTTTTCGAGCGCATAGCCCCAAAACGAAACAGGAAGTTCAGTGAAACTCATCATAGATCGAACCATGTCCATCAAGGTTCAATTACGACGCTCCGTTACACCGTTGAGCTGTGGTGTGACCGGAGGGGTCCACTGTGAGAGAATCCCATTATCTTTAAGATAGTCTTGAAATTCGGCACTCAAGTATTCTCCACCTCGACCGGATCGAAGTGTTTTAATACTTTTTCCCAATTGATTTTCTACTTCAGCTTTGAATTCTTTAAACCTTTCAAAGGATTCAGACTTATGCTTCATTAAGTACAAGTACCCATACCTAGAGTGATCATCGGTAAAGATGATGAAGTAGGTGTGACCGGACTTAGTACCAATACTAAGTGGGACACACACATCAGCATGGATCAAATCCAATAGGCCTTGAGCACGTTCCGGCTTGCCCGTGAAGGGAAATTTGCCATATTTCCCTTGAGACAAGATTCACAAGTTGGTAGGGAGTTAATATCAGACATATCAAACATGTCACTCCTAATCAACTTGTTCATCCTATTTAAGGAAACATGACCTAGCCTAGCGTGCCAAAGTTGTGCAGGGTTCAAACTATCGTTTTTCCTTTTTATCGTTGTTGTGTGTGTTTCCACATCGCGAGTTGGAACTTCTCTCAATTTTAAGGCTTATAGATCGTTTTCGCGTTCCCAATTCCAATTAAACATTCACTCTTGTAAAAATTGCAAATCGAATTAGCAAAATGACAAGAATACCCATCACTATCAAGCATAGAAACTGAAATGATGTTCTTTATTAATTTAGGAACGAATAAAACGTTTCTCAACAACAACTTAAAATATGAAGAAAGAAATAAATAAACATCTCCTATAGCTTCGGCCGCAACCCTTGCTCTGTTGCCAAGCCTCAAGTGGGTCTCACCCTCTCTAAGACGCCGGCTTCTTGTCATTACCTGCAAGTCATTACAGATATGAGATCCACATCCGGTATCAAGTACCCAAGAAGTCGAGTTAAGAGACATATTTATTTCAATGTAGAACATACCTTTCGCAGTTCGCAACTGCTCGAGGTAATCTCTACAGTTCCTCCTCCAATGCCCAGGCTTGTGGCAGTGGTGACAAACATCCTCAGATTTGTTCGGCTTTGAAGTCCTTGCCTTGGGCTTCTTGGCGGGATTACCCTCGTTCGCAGGGGCAGAACGCTTCTTATCCTTGCGTTTGGGCCCCTTATTCGTAGAGGAAGAAGAGCCAAAGGAGACGGGCTTTCCTTCTTATGGTCCCTCACACACGACAAGCATGCACACTACCTTCTCATTGAGCCCAATCATACTGATCCCATGCTCGCGGACCGAAGCCCCCTCGTGCATGCGGCTCGTCATGAGATCCTTGACAGTAGTGAACCTCTCAGTCCGAGAATTCTCCCCATACAGCTCTTTGAGAGGAAGGTGTATGCCAGCAGCATACTCCGTCTTCTCAAACCACCGTTGCATTTCGTTGGACATAGATTCTATCATATAGCACCGTGCCTTAATCTCTTCATCCCACCATATGTCCAGCTTTTCCAGCTCCTCAGGACTGGCATTAGCAGGGGCTTCCTTCGGAGGGTTCTTCTCTAGCTTGTAGAGAAGTTTCTCCGAAGCCAAGACAATCTTGATGTTTCGAAGCCAATATTGGTAGTTTAAGCCAGTGAACTTGTTGCTATCCAGTATAGCAGCAAGTGGATTTTTGATCGAAGACATAATGAAAGCAGTTTATACTGAAAAGAAAAACAGACATGCATTACTGACTACTCATGAAAAATGCTAAGACATAAAACATGGTCATTTAGTTTTATGAATTACCCTCCCACTATTTTAACGATTTCACCACCCTCTAATGAAATCGAGAAAGCAAGTTTCCTTAGTGGATACACAGAGTCCAATCAAGAAATCATGGTCCCGAATAATATCAGCCAACCATGACCCTCAAAAGATAGAGCCCAATTGCAACAGGTGCAACCTCCGTGTATTTACCTCACGTCCAGTAAGGGCCCAATAATATGATGACGATTACTATCACGTGTCAAGATGACCCATCAATGTTGAGTTGTGATGGACGGTCCCCTTCATGTTCCCAATAATATGAGCCAACGTTAAAGGGAGTTCCAACCAACTCACAGCAAGTGTCAATGACGTGTACAACTTTCCGACATACATAACCCTCTCAATAATATGAGCCGGGCCATGTATACGGGTAGCATCGACGTACACCCATTGTTGATGGAAGGTAGGAAATTTTAAATAATATTTAAATTTTCTTAGGTTATTGAATAAACTTTTAATCTTGATATAAATTTTAAATCAAATTTAAAATGAGGGATTTTAATTTTGAAATTTGGTCTCAATAATTTTAAATCAAATTTAAAAAATTCGGATTCAACAGATATATATCACATATACAATTGGGATGATCGATGAGCGAGAGCTATGCGATCCGTGGTTGCCAAGCACGGATCTAGGTCCAATCCTAGGTGACATGCAGTATGCAAATTCAATCCTATTACATAAGCTTCCAGTTTTACAAGTCTTTGGTCTTCAATATCTTTGATCATCATCTCCACCATCTTCAAAATTATCCTCCCACTAAGTCTAATATTTATATTTAAAATAACCGTGACAAATAGGATACATTTTAAAGGGGTGGGAACGGGCCATAAATCAGGCCCACTTTGAATTGATTTCAAAAATATTAAAACCAAAATTGTAAAACCTAGCATACACCTAACACATTGGGAACGGCTCTCGATCATCCCAAACATTATCTATACAATTAACTCAATTAATTAACATAAATAAAATAATCAAATTTGATTTATCCAAAAAAATAATATTTTAAATATAAAATCATATTTATAAATAAAATCTTATTTTGTTATTTTAATTGCATCAATTTTGGGCTTAAAACAAATTTAGGCCCAATATCCCAAAATTTTCAAAAATTAATTTTGGTCCAACCAAAAATGCCCAATAGCAAGTATTGGCCCAAAAACAACTCGGGCCGCCCGGGACAGGCCCGAAAAACCCTAGAATTCAAAAACCGACTACGCATCTCCGCCTCGAAACCGAACGGGCGGTGCGCCGCTGCCAGCACGCGTGCAGCACGAGTGATGCACGCTTTGCTCGCCCCTGTGCGCAACGTGTGCGCACGAGGTGGCGGCGAACAGCTCGCGCAGGTGGGGAGGCGGGTGTGCGCATGCCGTCCGCACGTGTGCAGCACGCATGCTGCACGATGTGCGTGCACCTTTGTGCAACATGTGCTCACTGGGGGACGTCCACATGCGCGACCAATTCGCGCAGGTGGGACGGTGGTGTGCGCACAGCCGTGCGCGACGTGCACGCACGGTTACCGGCCGGTGGGCGCAACGCCCGCCGGGCAGTGCACGCAGGGCGTGCGTGATAGGTGCGCAATGCCCGCCGCACCGTGCGTGCGGGATGCGCTCGGGTATCCCGCGATGCACGCCGCGATTTGCGCGCAGAGGCGTGCGGCCGGAAATTTTTTTTTTTTGAAAAACGAGATTTGATGCAATTCAGGCAGAATAAGGTGTATTGACAGATCCGAGCCAAAGCTCTGATACCACTGTTGGCACAACAGCGGATCCGGATCCCGCTCCCGGAGCGTAGCGAAAGAATTACAAATTTAGGAGCCCGGGAACGGTCAATACACCTATATAATAACTCAAACATTCATAGGATGTTTAGAATATACCTGTCTGGCGACTAGGCGTCTGGCTCCGACTATTTCTCAAATGGAAATAGGACTTCTTTGGTTGCTCCTAATCAGGTCCACGACCGGTTTCCAATTCCTTCGTTGGAATGCACTAGAATCCCAACGAATATTTCGCGAGCAGAACTTCCTGGCTAGGACGATAGCTTTTGTTGTGTTGTGTGTTTTTCTTTCTCCCTTCATGCCATATTTATAGATTGAGGGAAAGAGTTTGATGTAAACAAAACTGTGAACATTCGTTTCAAGTAGAACTGTAAACATTCGTTTCAAGTAGAACTGTGAACATTCGGTTCAACTCGAAATGTGAACATTCGGTTCAACTCGAACTGTGAACATTCGTTTCGACTCCCTCGATTGTGGTCTCATCATAATCCCGATCGATGATCAGAGATCACCGATGTGCTCAGTTTACAAAATTGATCATTATGATGCAAAATCAAATTTTCGGACCAATAAATCTATATATGACAGGTTTTACTCTGAACATTCGTTTCGACTCCCTCGATTGTGGTCTCATCATAATCCCGATCGATGATCAGAGATCACCGATGTGCTCAGTTTACAAAATTGATCATTATGATGCAAAATCAAATTTTCGGACCAATAAATCTATATATGACAGGTTTTACTCTCATTAACTAAATATGGAAGTACTACTCCCTTAGATACTTTTGGGAAGTCATACTCCCAACCTTCCTCCTACTATACTCAACACTTTGAGTACCATATCCTTGTCTGCACGGGAATCGGTAAACCAGTACACTGTGTGACCCTCAATGGTTCATGGATACAGTTAGCCGTGGGCTCACAACTCTTTGTGAATCAAAAAACACATTTTTCTGATCTACCCATCGGACCATGTAAAGCGCCTAGAAACATCGCCCAATGATCCCCTAGGTATCACTGATAGTGACTGCTAGAACCAGTCGGTCATGGTTAGCGTATAGTACGATCCTTTCAACTCATATATCCTGATCGAATCAACGACCATTGGTTAATCGAGAGTCGTTAGAGATTCAATAGACATGCATACATCTTGGAGATCAGAATAGCGACATCGCGAGTGCTATCAGGTAAACTCATTTACACTGAAGAACAAGAGTACTCTGGCCAGAGATTTGTCACAATATTATCTCCTCAGATAGCATAGGATATCGACGCACTAGGCCGAGCGGTGAATCCTCGACAACAAGGCATCGACTCCCACATGCTTTGTGACCTAACCCAATCTCGACACCTGATGACCCTCACGGAGTCGGTAAACGAGTCAAAGTGAGATGACTAATCATGTAGAGTCTCAATGATGTTTCGAGTAGTAAGTACTAATCCATACAACCAAGACCTCGGACTCTCCACTCGACAAATGGTAACCACTTGGAGAATCCGAACGAGGGTAGCTCGATAGTTCGCTAGGCAAACCATCCATCTGCATGCTCAGAACATCACAATGTTCTCTACCAATGAAACATGGTACTTCACATCGCAGATGCTAGCCTCAAACTCGGGCGGCCTTATCCTCATTTTGACGGCCCAATCGACTAGGAACAAGTTCAGAATACGCAGTAACTATTAGATGTGTTTCATGATAGCCATCATATCCACTATCACATCTAACATACACTATGGTGCATTCTAGGTATTTATCCAACACAATTGTTAACATCATATAACAATGATGATAAAGAATGCCATATATAAAATGTGAATTTCATAAACAAAGATTGTTTTACACAAAGAGTCATCAAAAGCCCACACGCCACAAGTTGGCTAGTTGGGCACCTACCTCCAGATAAGTACTGGAGTGCCTTTCCAACCTAGTACTAGTGTTTATTAGCTTGATCAAGCGACTTGAGGTTGAGGGACCACAGTCGAGGAACGGAATTCACGAGGAAAAATGTTTAAGAAAGTTCATTTTATTTATGCAAATATTTTTAGTTATTTTGAGCATGAAATTGTTTTAATGCATACCTTTTAAGTCAAGAAACTATTTTAAGTAGAAATATTTTAATGCATGTGCACGTATTAATTAGTACTCGTTATCTCAGTTTTGTACTTTGTTGAGTTAAGCGTGCAAGGGTGAGAATAGTACTAAGATGGGTGACCTCCTGGGAAGTTCTCGTACGTCAAGCTGCTGACGTTGCGCCGCTTGATCTGGTTGGCCATGTGGGCTGTAAAAGTGTGATGTCAGATCTTAACGGATAATACTATCTCTGCTAGGGATAGGGCCGGCGGTAGGGGAAGGGTAAGACTGATCTCTAAGGGAATTGAGACAGCACCAGCAGTTAGACACGCACCTCCCCTGACTCATGGGCCTAACAGATCAACCCTACACACATAATAGGTGCACTCTGCGCTGCCACATTATAAGGAAATAAAGTTGCACCTTGACTAATAACTATAGCTTTTGGCCTATTGGTAAGCGCTTGATCCTAACAGGGCTACTTCTCCTAGACCTGGAGGGACACCGATGCGTCTGACGTGCCATAATAATCATCCAGGACAGTGCATGGCGGGTTCAGGTAGGTGTTATCACTGCAAGGAGCCTGGAAATATCTCTATTAATTGCCCTAAGAAGACGCAGTCCACTGGTCGTGTTTTCGTGATGCAAGCTGAGGCTGCAGATCCGGACACAACATTACTCACAGGTATTCCGTTTTAGATTCCCGTACCTTGTTATGTTTCTACCTGGGTGTTTTAGAATTACATGCTAGATAGAGCACTACTAGGAAGTTCTTTGCCTTAGTTGCTAAGTTTATTTAAGTGAGAACTGTTAGATCTTCTAGGACTTACTTTGAGAACCTTGACGGATAGTACTAGCGAACTTAGAAATGTCTTAGGCTTCTAACTGCTTTTTGGGATGTAGTTTGACCATAAACGCGTACCCATGTGACGTTTCTATTTCAGGAGAGATCAGTGTGCTAGGTGTCACTACGCTCGCTTTTCTAGACTCAGGGGCGACCCACTCGTTTATTTCGAATGCGTTCACACAGAGGATGGGAATTGTTCCTGAGAGCTTGGGAGTAGCTCTCGCCGTGACTTTTCCGTCAGGAGAGGAGTTGACGACGACCAGCGTCATGCAGGGATTGACGATGACGTTCTAGGATCACGCGGTCAGAGCGGATTTGGTCGTTTTATCTATGTCAGGATTCGACCTCATCCTAGGCATGGATTGGTTGATGGAGTTTGGAGCAGAGATGGACTTTCAGCAGAGGAAAGTGACTATCAGGCCACCAGGGAAGGAGGCGTTCTTATTTGAGGCAGCAAGGAGACCGTGGAAGCCCAGATTTATATCTTTTTTGCAGGCCAGAAAGCTAGTTGAGCTCGGTTGTCAGGCGTTCTTGGCCAGTGTCATCGCTACAGGAGATTCAGCAGGCCCACTGTATGATGTGGAGGTAGTCAGGGATTTTGCAGATGTCTTCCCTGATGATGTAGCGGGAGTCCCAACGGAGCGAGAGGTGGAGTTTTCTATCGAGCTGATTCCATGTACAATGCCTATCTCTAAGGCACCATATCAGTTGGCTCCTACCGAGATGAAGGATCTGAGGAGCAGATACAAGAGTGGCTCGACAAGGGGTTCATTCGACCTAGCTTTTCTCCATGGTTCGTCGCCAGTTCTGTTTGTAAAGAAGAATGATGGCAGCATGAGGTTGTATTGACTACCAAGCTGAGCAGAGTTACAAGGAAGAATAAGTACCCACTACCGAGTATAGAGGATTTATTCGACCAGTTGCATGGAGCTTCGGTTTTCTCGAAGATTTATTTGAGGTCTGACTACCATCAGTTGAGAGTTAGAGAGGAGGACGTGTCCAAGACTGCTTCTCGGACACGCTACGGACACTATGAGTTCTTGGTGATGCCGTTCGAACTGACGAATGCCCCAGCGATTTTCATGGATTTGATGAACAGGGTATTCAGACAGTATTTAGACCAGTTCATTATAGTTTCCATCGACAACATTCTGGTCTATTCGAGGAGCTTGGAGGAGCATAGACAGCACTTGCAGACGGCTTTGCAGACACTGAGGGAGCACAGATTGTATGCCAAGTTCAGCAAGTGTGAGTTTTGGCTGGAGCAGGTGGCATTCTTAGGACATATTGTGTCGAGAGATGGGATTTCAGTTGACCCATCGAATATGGAGGCAGTGTAGAACTGGGGGATTCCGAGGAATGCGACGGAGATTCGCAGTTATTGGGGTTAGGAGGATACTATCGCAAATTTATCAAGGGATCATCTTCGATTTCAATGCCCTTGACAGCCCTGACCAAGAATAATGCAAAGTATGTGTGGAGTCCAGAGTGTCAGAGGTGCTTCGATCAGCTGAAGGAGGCCCTTACTTGAGCACCAGTGTTAGCTATGCCGGTGGATCGTGAGGAGTTTGTAGTGTACACAGATGCTTTCCTGAGAGGTTTGGGTGTAGTTCTGATGCAGGTAGGTAAGGTTATTGCATATGCGTCGAGACAACTAAAGAGTTATGAGGAGAAATATCCGACACACGATCTAGAGCTTGCAGCAGTAGTACTTCGCTTTGAAGATTTGGAGGCACTATTTGTACGGCGAGAAGTGTTAGATATTCACCGAACACAAGAGCCTCAAGTACTTCTTCACCCAGAAGGAGCTGAACATGAGGCAGCGCAGATGGTTAGAGTTGGTGAAGGACTATGACTGTGACATTAGTTACCATCCGGGCAAATCTAATGTGGTGGCAGACGCTTGAGCCGGAAGACTGCAGTAGTGCTTGTTTGTCAGTTGAGAGGCCACTACAGGTTGAGATATAGAGGTTTGGACTAGAGTTTTATTCAGGAGGCTGTGCGTCGAGTTTAGCAGTGCTCACAGTTCAGCCGACTCTTCGAGAGCGGATTAGAGACGGGCAGACCTCCGATGAACAGTTACAGCAATGGAGGCAGCGAGATGAGGCCAGAGGCCGAGGCTTGTACACAGTTGAGGATGGGACAGTTCGCTTCAGAGGGCACTTGTGGGTGCCGAGTTCTGGATAGTTGAGAGCCGAGATCTTATCTGAGGCTCATGCATCGACGTACATCATCGACCTAGGGAGTACGGAGATGTACCAAGATTTGCAGGAAATGTATTGGTGGCCGGGGATGAAGAAGGATATTTGGAGATTCATGGCTGAGTGCTTGACTTGTCAGCAGGTCAAGACAGAGCCTCAGTGACCGGCAGGGTTGTTGCAGCCACTCGTTAGTCCCGAGTGGAAGTGGGAGCATATCACGATTGATTTTGTGGTTGGATTGCCCAGGAGTCCCAGGGGGTGCACGTCGATATGGGTGATCGTGGACAGACTCACTAAGTCAGCGCATTTCTTATCGGTGAAGACTAATTTCACCCTGACGTAGTACGCAGAGCTTTATATCATAGAGGTTGTCAGGCTGCATGGCATACAAGTCTCCATTGTGTCTGACAGAGACACCAGATTCACGTCTGCGTTCTGGAGGATTACATGCCGCTTTGTGGATGAGATTGGCGTTCAGCATGGAATTTCATCAACAGACAGATGGACAGTCGGAGAGAGACATCCAGATTCTGGAGGATTTGCTGAGAGCTTGTGTGATAGACTTCCAGGGTACGTGGGACTCGAGGTTGCTGCTGATAGAGTTCACGTACAACAACAGCTTTCAAGCTTCGATTGGGATGGCTCCGTATGAGGCTCTGTACGAGAGGAGAGGTAGATCTCCCGTGCACTGGGATGAGGCTGGAGAGAGAGTATTGACTGGACCGGAGTTATTGCAGCAGACAGCAGATATTTTGACAAGGATTCGGGATCGGATAGGACAGCCCAGAGTCGTCAGAAGAGTTATGCCGATCAGAGAAGACGAGATATGGAGTTAGCTGTTGGAGACTATGTGTTTGTGAGGATATCGCCCATGAAGGACGTGATGTGCTTTGGCCGGAGAGGCAAGCTCAGCCCGAGGTTTATTGGCCAATTCGAGATTTAGGAGAGGGTTGGTACTCTGACCTACCGAGTAGCGTTACCACCCAGCTTGTCAGCAGTTCATAATGTTTTCCACATCTCGATGCTGTGGAAGTATGTTCCGAATCCGTCACACGTTTTGGATTTTGAGCCGCTCCAGTTAGAGCCAGAATTATCATTTGAGGAGAAACTAGTACATATTTTAGCTCGAGAGGAGCGCAAGCTGAGAGCGCGGAGTATTCCGATGGTCAAGGTCCGGTGGCAAAATCACTCAGAGGATGAAGCTACCTGGGAGACTGAGGCCGATATGCGGACGTGCTACCCGCAGTTATTTGGTATGTACTTAATTTCAGGGACGAAATTCCTATAGGGGGGAGAGTTGTATCGCCTAGAAATTCCTGAATACGTAGAAATGAGTGCATGAGTAGGGGGAAAATAATTTTAGATGATTACATGCCATTTTATGTGTTTTATTTATGATTTTTATGTTGCATGGTATGCATGTCATGTTTTCAGCCTGTTTGAATTACGGATGCATGGACGAGACTAGGGACGACCGAGATGAAAATATTTTAAGATTTTTAAATTTTTAGATTTTTAAGAATAAATTTATTATTTTTAAGCAGTTTTCCAAAAAATTGGGGTTTTATTATTATTTGGAGGGTAAACCGTTTTTCGCCTATACGGATTGTTTTAATGGATGTTAAGGTGTTTTAAAATTTGAGGGGACTTTAATTACGAAAATTTGAGATTTTTAAATCCAAGTTTAAGTTTTGATAAACATTTTAATCTAGTGGAGGGCTAAGCATGTAAAAATCCCTTTAATTTTCTTAATTAAACATTAGGGGTCAATTTTGTCACACTCACTTTTTCATAACTCAAATATTTTTTAAACCTAGCCTCCTCCATCTTCAAGTAGCCGTCCCCCTCCTCTCCTTCTCACCCCATCGAAAATTCAAGAACTTTGGTGATTCAAAGGCGGTCCGGACCCGATCTCATGTCCTCTACGTCGGTAACTCGTAGATCTCAATTCTCTCCAAGTCAGGCATGCGATATAGATTTCTTTTCTCACCATTTAAGCCATAGTACACTGTTTTTAAAGATTAATGCATGAATTGTATGTGATTTATTTATATCTATGCACAATTGTTTTAGATCCATGCATGTTCATGTCTTTTCTAACAAGTTTTGATTCGATCCTTGCATTGTTCGACCAAGGGCTGTTCATGGGGCTTAGGTGTGGTTCTTGGTGGTCCTAAGGTAGCCTGGGATGGCCCTTACATGAGAGAAAGTGGGCTGGTTCGTGGTAGAAGTCGAGGCCGGTCGTGCGAGCCATGTGTCTGTCTCATCCGTGCACTTTGCATGGTTCGTGCGAGCATGATGGCGCACGGTTGGGGTCATGGCTGGTACCATTGGAACCGGCTGGACCTAGGGGTGGTCCAGCCGGTGGGGCTTCGGCCATGGGCGGCCGGAGGGGGTGAATGGCCGCGGGTCATTGTGCGTCGCGTGGTGTGTGTGGGCGGCTTGTGTTTAGGGTTTCTTTGTATGGGACGGCCGGTTTCGGCTGGACCTGTTGGTTCGGTTGGACCGAGGTCGGTTAGTCGAGCAGAATTCGTCAGTGCTTCTAGTGCAGGCTGACGAAGGAGTCTCGGTTCTGGTCGTGGACCGGATTGGCGATATCTACCGCAGTCTACCGAGAAGAGCCGACGTTATTGTAACTACGGTTGGAGCCAGGCACAAGTGCCAGCAAAGTAGTGGTTTTGAACCCCCTATGTATGTCGATAATTGTTATTGATTTTTCGTATTGATCGTCTCCCGGCTGTATTTCTTTGTTTCTTCCGCTGCCTCGTCGGGGGGCGGATCCGGATCCCCAACACTTTTTGGGCTTAGATGTAGTGAGCCAGGCACCTGAACCAGTCCTTTACCGGAGTAGAAAATGTAGAAGCACATGAATATATATTTAATTATATATGTAGCATTCTACGTACGTTAATGTTTTTAAAGCAAATGATTTAATATACATTGACGGCTAAGATTTTAAATTGCATGATTTTATGAAATGCACGTATCACGAAATGTTTTATGAAACGTTAAATGCCTGTTTTAAAAGAAAAATGGAGGAATTGAAGTCACTTGTGGCAATGTGATGATGAGAGGATCCAAAATACCGGGCACGGTGAACCTCTGTTAATGTATAATGATAGATGATGAGCGGATCTGGGAGACCGGGCCCAGTGAACCTCTGTTAATGTATATGATGATGATGTAGGTCGGGTAAAACCGTCCGCCAGGTACGTTGGTTTTAGAATGATCAATCGAACATGGTCCACACTTCATGGATATGACTCAAACGTTTTTATGCTATGTTATGTCATGCCTTATATATGTTATACGTTATGATATGTTATGAAATGTACGAACAATGCTTTAAGATCATCCATGCATTCATGTTAATGCTATTTTATTACCAGTATGTGCTTGCATGCGACCTTATGTATATGTACTTTGTTATTTTAAAAGATAGAGCATGCTGAGCCCCTATTCTCACTAGGTTTAAGTGGTGCACGTGATGACCCTGTAGAGTATGTCCCGACTGGCGGTGAGGATCTCTGAGCGTCCGCTGCAGCAGTACCTCGTGACCGCACTGATGTTATCTTTGACCTAATACTCTTTTCAGATATTATTTTTTCTGTGTTCATTTTCAGTACTATTTCTCAGACTGATTTTATACAGTATGGATGAGTTAACGTTTTAAGATATTTATTTTATTTATGTTTTAAAGTGTAGGTTTAGAAAATGTTTAAAGGGAACGAGCCATACTTTATAAGTTCATTTATTCCGCAAATGATTTTTTTTTAAAAAAAATTCTAGAGTCTGGTTCTTTCAGTCTGTGACAAAGAAAAAGAAATAGGCAATCTGTGCGTGTGTCACTTTTACGAGTAGGTTCAAGTTGAACCTACTTTGTGATAAGCTGATTACTTTGTGTGTTCAATAATCACAGTGTGTTCCGTAATTCGTTCAGCCGTTTCTCAGTTCCTCTTCTCTTCTATATATACTCTTTGGATGCAACGATAATAAATGTAGCCAGTAAATACGTTGTATGCATCCAAATTGAATTTTCTGCGATGCCTTAAATGCATCTACTATGAAAGTATAGCTTCATTAAATGCATTGCCCTTTTTAGCAACTCTGCGCCGTCTTCAGTATGTACCGTATCTCTGCGTGTCTGATTTTATCTCAAAGTAGTTTCAACGATTACACATCACTTCAGAGAAGTCGAATGTTTCAAATCCAGTTGTACGTAGATTCAAACATTCCAAAATGCAAGTTGCTAAGTTGCTTTTAACTTACCTGGCCTCCTGATCTGGTTCCAGAAAGTTGAGCTGCTTTGAGCTGGTTTTCTTAACTAGTCTTCCAGCTGGTTACTCAATACTCCAGCTGGTCGGTTATTTGCGACCTGTTCTTAAAGCTGTAAGCCATTCTTCTTTTTATCTTCAATTTTGTGCCTTTTGATCTTCGATCTTTCTTAGTCTGATTGTCTTGATCTGACTAAGTATCTTTGTATTATCAAGACTTAGAGGATTCGGATCACGCCCCGCGGCGAGGCAGCGGAAGAACAGGAAAAACATGTCCGGGAGACGATCAATACGATAAACAATATACAATATGACATTCATAGGGTGTTCAAAACACTACCTTGCTGGCAACTCGTGCCTGGCTCCGACCGGTTTCGTAAAGAAAGCGGCACTTCACGGTAGACTGCGGTAGATAACGCCAATCCGGTCCACGACCAGAATCGATCTCCCTCCAATCCGCCTGCACTAGAAGACTGAAGGATTTTCTCGCCAACGGATTCTCCTCAAAACTAGGCTAGAAACAACTTTCCGGCGAGCGGTGGCGGGCGGCGGCGGCGTGAGGTCTTGAGGAAGAGAGGGGGCGGCGCTAATCTCTAGGTTTAGGGTTAATGAGAGTCTTGTGTATTGAATTCTAGGTTTAGGCTTAATTAAATAGAATTAAGCATGGACTTGGACCGGCCCAATGGGCCCGGGTCCAACGGATGAACATTCAGTTCATCTCCATCACGAAGACTTCATCGTAACTCCGATCGCCGATCAGATTGGACCGATCGACTCAGTTTCCAAAACTGAATACTATGATCTGAAAAACCATTTTTCAGAACCCCAGTGCAAAATGACCGTTTTGCCCCTCAATATCGGTAAATCATGATTTGACCTCTGTTGACCTTTTAGGAAGTCGCACTCCCCAAAATCCTCTTCGTATGCTCAACACATTGAGCTGAGTATCCGTGCGGGAATCTCGTGTGACCCTCAATGGTTCAGGGATACAGCTAGCAGTGGGCCCACAACCATTGTGGCTCCGGAATCACAATTTCGGACTTGCCCAACGGATCATGGTAAAGAGTCTAGCAACATCGCCCCATGATCCCCTAGGTATCACTGATAGTGCCTGCAAGAACCAGTTGGTCGTGGTTAGCATACAGTACGGTCCTTTCAATCCATATATCCCGATCAGATCAACGACCATTGGTAAATCGAGAGTCG
>KV019059.1:171892-205003 GCA_001598015.1 Dorcoceras hygrometricum | reverse complement strand
ATTCTTGTAAATATTGCAAATCGAATTAGCAAACATACAAGAATATCCATCTCTATCAAGCATAGGAATAGAAATAATGTTTTTAATCAATTCAGGAACAAATAAAAAGTCTCGTAACAACAACTTAAAATCTGAAGACATAAATAAATAAATGTCTCCAACAGCTTCTGCAGCAACTCTTGCTCCATTTCCAAGCCTCAAGTGGGTCTCACCCTCTCTAAGACGTCGACTTCTTGTCATCACCTGCAAATCATTGCAGATATGAGATCCACATCCGGTATCAAGTACCCAAGAAGTTGAATTAAGAGACATATTTATTTCAATGTAGAACATACCTTTCGCAGTTCGCAACTGCTCGAGGTACTCCTTGTAGTTCCTCCTCCAATGCCCAGCCTTGTGGCAGTGGTGGCAAACGTCCTCGCTCTTGTTTGGCTTAGAAGCCCTTGCCTTTGGCTTCTTGGCAGACTTTTCCTCTTTCGCAAGAGCAGAACGATTCTTGCTTTTGCGTCTAGGCCCCTTCTTCGTAGAGGAAGAAGAACCCAGAAGGAGGACGGGTTTGTCCTTCTTTATAGTCCCTTCAAACACTACAAGCATGTTAACCACCTCTTCAAGGGTGGCCTCCAGCTTGTTCATGTTGAAGTTGACCACAAAGGGGTCAAATGCAGCGGGTAACGAGAGGAGAAGTACATCCACCGACAGCTCGTGTGGAAGCGCGATATCAAGGCCTGACAGCTTTTCAACGAGCCCAATCATACGAACCCCATGCTCGCGGACCGAAGTCCCATCGCGCATGCGGCTCGTCATCAGCTCCTTGACAGCCGTGAACCTCTCATGTCGAGAGTTCTCCCCGTAAAGTTCCTTGAGATGAAAGAGTATGGCAGAGGCATACTTTGTCTTCTCAAAGCGCCGTTGCATTTCATTGGACATCGATGCCATCACATAGCATCGAGCTTTAACCTCGTCGTCCCGCCATTGGTTAAGCATGATCAGCTCCTCAGGGCTGATATCGGCAGGGGTTTCCTCCGGAGGGCACTTCTCTATCGTATAGAGGAGCTTCTCCGAAGCCAATACAAGATTGAGGTTCCGGAGCCAGTCTTGGTAGTTCAGACCGGTGAACCTGTTGCTATCCAGTATAGCAGCGAGCGGGTTTTTCATCGAAACCATTTTATAAAGCAGTTATACTGAAAAGAAAACAGACATACATTACTAACTATATATAAAATAAACGCTAAGACATAAAACATGGTCATTAAGTTTTATGAATTACCCTCCCACTATTTTAACGATTTCACCACCCTCTAATGAAATCGAGAAAACAGGTTTCTTTAGTGGGTACACGGAGCCCAATCAAGCGATCATGGACCCGAATAATATCAGCCATCCATGACCCCCAAAAGGTAGTTTCCGATTGCAATCGGTGCAACCTCCATGTATTCACCTCAAGTCCAGTAAGGGCCCAATAATATGACGCCGTTTACTATCACGTGTCAAGATTGACCCATCAATGTTGATTCGTGAAGGACGGTCCCCTTAACGTCCCCAATAATATGAGCCAACGTTAAAGGGAGTTCCAGCCGACTCACAACAGTTGTCAATGGCATGGACAGCTTTCCGGCATACATGACCCCCTCAATAATATGAGTCGGGCAATGTATACGGGTAGCATCGACGTACACCCATTGTTGATGGAAGGTAGGGAAATTTAAACAATTTTAAATACCCTTTAGTTTATCGAATAAATATTTTATCTTGATATAAGTTTTAAATCAAATTTAAAACGAGGGATTTTATTTTTGAAAAATTTTGGTCTCATGCATATTTAAATCTAATTTAAAACATGCAACATTCGGATTCAATTAATCTATATATCAACATATATAAACAAATATTGGGATGATCGATCGCGAGAGCTATGCGGTCCGTGGTTGCCAGCCACGGACCTGGGTCCAATCCTAGGGGTAAGCAATATGCAATGCAATCCTATTACAAAGCTTTCCGGTTTTACAGATCTTCGGTCTTCAGTATCTTGATCGTCATCGTCCACCGTCTTCGGATGTCCTCCTACTAAATCTAGTAATTTTACATTTAAATTTACTATGACAAATAAGGGATACATTTATCAAGGGGTGGGAACGGGCCACAAACAGGCCCACTTTAAATGATAATCAAATATTTACAAACCGAAATCATACAAAACCTATCGCATACACCTAACAAATTGGGCACGGCTCTCGATCACCCCAATCATGCAGATAATCTAATTAACATGCATAATTTAAATAATCTAATTATTTATAATAAAATCATATTTTAATTACGAAATCTTATTTTATAATAAAATCGTATTTTGCCGATAAAAAACAAATTTTAATCAACAAAATCATATTTCATTATAAAATCATATTTCATAATTAAAATCACATTTTACTAATTTTAATTGTATCATATTGGGCTTAAAAACAATTCTAGACCCATTAACTTAAAATTTTAAAATCGATCAAAACGGGCCCGATATCGCATACCGGCCCGAAAACTTCACGGGCTGCCCGGGACAGGCCCGAACCAAACCCTAGAAGAAATCAGACCAGCCGTCACGACATCGCCGGAGCTTCGCCGGAGCGGCGGCTGGCCGGCGCCCGGCCGGCGCCGCCGCCACCACAAAAAAATCACGGCGGAAGCGCGCGCGACGCAACGTCGTGCGCAAATCACGTGCAGCTATCGCCCATCGTGCGCCCAGCGGCGAGCCTCGTCGACCAGCAGCGGCGCAACATCGTCGCACGATAGGCGCGACACCGCGGGCTGTGGCTTCAACCATCGCGCTACGGCGGCCAGGAGACGTGCACGACCTTTGCGCGAAGCGGCGCTCACCATCGGCCGCACACAACGCGGAAAGCGCGCCGCTCGTTGGCGCAACTTCTTGCGCCTGTTGCAGCATATCTCGGCGCCTTTCGCGCGGCAGGCGCGTGGCCAGCGTGCGGCCAAACACGCGTCCAGTGCACGCAAGTGCACGGAGATGAGGGGGCCACCATACACGGCGGTGGCCGGGCGGCCGATCTCAAAGTTTTGATTTCAATTCTGAAAAATTCGAAAGTTAGATACAATATGGCAATATCGTATGATCAGATCCGAAAACCATGGCTCTGATACCACTGTTGGGATCCGGATCACGCCCCGCGGCGAGGCAGCGGAAGAACAGGAAAAACATGTCCGGGAGACGATCAATACGATAAACAATATACAATATGACATTCATACGGTGTTCAAAACACTACCTTGCTGGCAACTCGTGCCTGGCTCCGACCGGTTTCGTAAAGAAAGCGGCACTTCACGGTAGACTGCGGTAGATAACGCCAATCCGGTCCACGACCAGAATCGATCTCCCTCCAATCAGCCTGCACTAGAAGACTGAAGGATTTTCTCGCCAACGGATTCTCCTCAAAAAACTAGGCCGGAAACAACTTTCCGGCGAGGGCGACGGCGGCGGCGGCGTGAGGTCTTGAGGAAGAGAGGGGGCGGCGCTAATCTCTAGGTTTAGGGTTAATGAGAGTCTTGTGTATTGAAGTCTAGGTTTAGGCTTAATTAAATAGAATTAAGCATGGACTTGGACCGGCGCAACGGGCTCGGGTCCAACGGATGAACATTCAGTTCATCTCCATCACCAAGATTTCATCGTAACTCCGATCGCCGATCAAATCATACCGATCAACTCAGTTTCCAAACTGAATACTATGATCTGAAAAACAAACTAGGCCGGAAACAACTTTCCGGCGAGGGCGACGGCGGCGGCGGCGTGAGGTCTTGAGGAAGAGAGGGGGCGGCGCTAATCTCTAGGTTTAGGGTTAATGAGAGTCTTGTGTATTGAAGTCTAGGTTTAGGCTTAATTAAATAGAATTAAGCATGGACTTGGACCGGCGCAACGGGCTCGGGTCCAACGGATGAACATTCAGTTCATCTCCATCACCAAGATTTCATCGTAACTCCGATCGCCGATCAAATCATACCGATCAACTCAGTTTCCAAACTGAATACTATGATCTGAAAAACCATTTTTCAGAACCCCAGTGCAAAATGACCGTTTTGCCCCTAAACATCGGCAAATCACGATTTGACCTCTGTTGACCTTTTAGGAAGTCGCACTCCCCAAAATCCTCTTCGTATGCTCAACACATTGAGCTGAGTATCCATTCGGGAATCTCGAATACAGTACTTTGTGTGACCCTCAATGGTTCAGGGATACAGCTATCCATGGGCCCACAACCATTGTGGCTCCGGAATCACAATTCCGGACTTGCCCAACGGATCATGGTAAAGCGTCTAGCAACATCGCCCCATGATCCCCTAGGTATCATTGATAGTGCCTGCAAGAACCAGTTGGTCGTGGTTAGCGTACAGTACGGTCCTTTCAATCCATATATCCCGAACAGATCAACGACCATTGGTAAATCAAGAGTCGCTATAGATCCGATAGCTATGCGTACATCTTGGAGATCGAATAGTGACATCGCGAGTGTAACTAGGTAAACACATTTACCTAAAATACTTCTAGTACTCTGGCCAGAGATTTATACACTATTATCCCCTCAGATAGCATAGGATATCCACGCATGTCTGCGAGCGGTGAATCCTCGACAACGATGCATCGACTCCTACATGCATCGGGGTCTCACCCAATCCCGACGCCTTACGACCCCAAGTGAGTCGGCAAACGGGTCAAAGTGAGACGTCTATCATGTAGAGTCTCAATGACGTTTTGAGTTGTGAGGACTAATCAGTACAACCAAGACCTCGGACTTATCCACTCGATAAATGGTAACCACTTGGAAAGTCCGAAGGAGGGTAGTTCGATAGATCACCAGGTCACTATCTATCTGCATGCTCAGAACATCACAATGTTCCCTACCAATGAAACATGGTACTTTGCATCGTAGATACTAGTCTCGAACTCGGGCGGCCTTATCCTCATTTTGACGGTCCAATCGACTAGGAACATGTTTAGAATACACAGTGACTATTAGATGTGTTTCATGATAGCCGTCATACCCACTATCACATCTAACATACACTTTAGTGTATTCTAGGTCTTTACTCAACGCAATTGTAAATCATCATACACACAATGAAAGTAAAGAATGCCATATAATGAATGCGAATATCATATATAAAGATTGTTTTATACAAGAGTCTATAAACCCACACGCCACAAGTTGGCTAGTTGGGCATCTACTCTAACAACCTTAACTTCCTGAGATGGCCTGTTCTTAAAACCATGGGCTGTTCTTAAAACCAGCATATCTTGATATCCTGAACCATCTTGACCAAACTCCCTTTGCTGGTTTGTCCTCAATGCTCTGAGCTAGTTTTCCCTTGACCAGCTAGAACCTGCTCCGATCTGGTTTCTTCGTTCAACATAGTAAGCTTCGTCCTGATCTTGTTACTTTGGTTTGGTTACTCTCTTTTATAGATTTCATTCTTTGTCTATTGTTCATCACCAAAACTTCTGAAATTTATTCTAACAATTTCCCTCTTTTTGGTGATGACAAAACCCTGGTTTAGCTCTAAATATCTTAAGTCCAAAAAAAATAAAAAAACGCCCTTGCTCTAGAACCATTTACTTTACTTAAATCTTTCACTATCTTCACCCGGTCTATATCTTCCTGGTCTTGGTCCTCTTCCTCCTCTTGGACTTGGTCCTCTACAACGTATAATACTCTATTAACCGCTCGTTCCTTCCCGTCCCGATCTCTTGGTAGGTACTTCACTCTTTTTACCTCTTGAACCACCTTCCCCCTTTTTGGCTTCACTCAGCTCTTTATAGATTCGATCATTTCAGCGAGCTGAGATTTTACCAAGGCAAGCTCATGTACTAGTTGCTGGTGGCTATCTGCATAATTTTGAACCATGGTAGTTTCTTAGAACAACAAAATTTTGTTGGCTATCAGCCAATTTACTGGACAGAGTATTCTCAATAACATCGATTTTTATCTCAAGCCCATCCATGGCACTTGTGAGCTGATTCCGGAGTAGTGTAGTATGATGCATTTTAATGTCCGTATCGACTTTCATGCGTGCACATTTCAGATCAAGAGAGGATACGTGGTCTGTTAAAAAGGTAAGAGTTTTGGTAGTAGTATCCATGAACTGCAAAGTTGGAGGAGCTAAGGATTCCGGAGCCGTTGAAGAAATCGGTTGTTCTAGAACTTTGATGTCAAATGGATTCAATTGAGCGGTATATACAACTAATGGCATCTCAGATGAATGTTGACCCTGATGATCCGTACTGTTATTTGCTGCTGAAGAAGGATTGGGACCCAGATTATGTACAGTGTTGTCATCACGAACAGGAAATTTTCCAGAGAGAGTAGGACTTGCAGATAAGCTAGGATCACTATAGGGACAACTCCTCGCTGTCCTCATTGTGGACAGAGACTCCCAAGAAGAACAAAAACTGTAGTGAATTTGAGACTGATATTTTCCACAGATGGCTGTTGTTCCAGAGGCCGTGGACCATCACAGAACAGAGGCAAGCAATAACAACACGATAGCATACATTGCACAAAATACCAGCTAGCATACATACATATCCATGCCTATACCAAAGCTGTAATACAAGCTCAAATCTGTACCTTAGCTTCTGTGCTACAATTACCACAATAGGGGTCCCTAGTAACTCAGATCTGAAACCTGATTAGCCAACAACAACAACAACTCAGGGACAATAAGCACAGAACTATGAACTGGAAGCCACCAGCTCAACCCCCTTAGAACACAATAGCTGGCTCTAAACAAAGTATAAGGTAGGATCTAACACTTACTCGAAAGCACTACCTGAAAGGAAGAACCAATCGACCGGAACACGAACAGATAACACACTGTAGCTTCTTCGCGTTCTTCTTCTAGATCACCAAAGCCTTCAAAAGTGGTAGTATTTGAAGCGTCTTGGCAAGGGGAACTAAACGCTACCAATCTTGCTCCAATCGGAGTTGTGTACCATCGACAATCGGAAGAAATAAACTATGGTGAACAGTAACAGTTTTGCTACAGTAGAGGGTATGTTTACGGGGAGATATTTCTAAGTGTTGAAAAACAATGTGTACGTCTGGTCAAAGTTCTCTACAGCCGATTCCCATGAACCGTGCCGATCTACACTAAACCCTCGAACCAGGTACAGTACCACCAGATTTTGCTCCTCTCAAATCTGGTGTCTTCCAAAACGACGTCGCTCCACTATCAACTCGAAATATCTTGCGACGACTAGGTATACACATCCAACCATCCAGTTCAAACCCGATTAATTATCCAACTCAGACCGTTCTACGAAAACTAACTCAGTGCTGTTCCACGGAGCTACCAGCTCTCTCCAGATCTGGTCTCCCCGAACCATTTCAGCTATCTCGATTATTCTCTCAATCTCTCGGGTCTCACATTTCTCCCCCACTGGGAATGGATTTCATCCTCGAAATCAAGCAACAAACTCCAGAATCGATCACATCCGACCATATAGAACATCACCAAAACACCAAAATTGAAAATACGCAACAACATACAACGTACAACAGTTATAAACTGCACAGATCGATTACTAACCTAGAATTCTATCAATTGAAGCTAGTAAGATGCATACTGAAACAGATGAGCCACTCACACTACATCTGCTCCTCTAACTCCCATGTAGCTTATTCTCTGCCATGCTTACTCCACTCGACCATCACTAAGGAATGATCTTGTTCTTGAGCTGTTTCTCCTTCCTGTCCAGAATTTGCAAGGGATACTCAACATAGCTCAATGTTTGATCTAGCTCCATCTCGTCAGTTTGTAGTACATGAGAAGGATCCGGCTCATACTTCCTCAACATAGACACATGAAACACATCATGTAATGAGGACAATTCAGGTGTCAACAACAAACGATAAGCAAAAGGACCAATCCTTTTCACAATCTCATAAGGTCCAACATAACGAGGAGCTAATTTTCCCTTGTGTCCAAATCTCATAACACTTCTAAAAGGAGAAATTTTCAAGAACACTCGATCACCAACCTGAAATTCTAAAGGCCTACGCCTTCGGTTTGCATAACTATCTTGGCGATCTTGTGCAGCCTTCATATGTTGTTGAATTAGATCAACTTGATCCCTCATATACTGCACAAATTTTGGAGAAGACAGCTGCTTCTCCCCCACTTCTTCCAACAAATCGGTGACCTGCATTTCCATACAATGCTTCGAATGGTGCCATTTCAATCGTTACCTGGTAGCTGTTGTTGTAAGAAAATTCCACCAGCGACAACGAATCCTGCCAGCTACCACCGAAATCCATTATAACAGCCCGTATCATATCCTCCAATGTCTGTATAGTCCTCTCATATTGGCCATCGGTTTGGGGATGATAGGCTGTACTCATAGCCAATCTGGTGCCTAAAGCTGCTTGTCAAATCTTCCAAAATATGGAAGTAAACCTTGGATCTCTGTCTAAAACTATAGACACAGGAACTCCATGCAATCGAACTACGAAATCGATGTACAGTTTCGCCATTTTCTTCAGAGAATTTGTCATATTGTAGGGAATGAAGTGAGCTGATTTCGAAAGTCTATCAATTACTACCCAAACTGTTGGCGCAGCGGCGGATCCCGATCTCGCTCCCGGGGCGCAGCGGAAGAATTAAAAATTGGAGCCCGGGAACGGTAAATACACCTATATAATTAATTGAAAACATTCGTAGAATGTTTAGAATATACCTTGCTGGTGTCTAGGCTCCTGGCTCGACCAATTCCACGGGAAAATTGGCAATTCAACGGTTGAATAGCTACGGCCTCCTAATCCGGTCCACGACCGGAATCTCAATTCCTTCGCCGGTTTGCACTAGAAAACAAACGAAAGTTTCACGGATGAAATCTCCTCGCTGGAGTGGTCGGAATAAATTCTGACGGCAGCGTCATCGGCGGCGGCGGCGGCATCGGTGGCGGGCGGCGACGACGAGAAGAGGATAGGAAGGGAGAAAATATTATCTGAGCAGCTTTTGGTGTGTTTTAAATGAATACCCAGGGCCCCGATTTATAGATTTTTAATAGGTTTAAACCAAGTTATTGGGATTGGGTCGGACCCAGGCCCAGGTGTACATTGGTTTCAAGTCCATCGCTGTGGCTCCATCATAATCCCGTTCGACGATCAGATCGGACCGATCTACACAGTTTACAAAACTGAGCATTATGACGTGAAAATAATTTTTCGGAACACCTAATCCAAAATAGCAGTTAGGCCCCTATAAGCTTTAATGATAGTCAAACTAGTCCAAGCTTAAGGAAATTGCATTTCCACCATATTTAATTTTAGGAAGTCACACTTCCATCCTTCCTCCTACTATACTCAACAAATTGAACTTAATTTCCGTACGGGAATTGAGAAACCAGTACTTGTGTGACCCTCAATGGTTCAAGGATACAGCTAGCCGTGGGCTCACAACATTTGTTATTCCGAAACCACATTTTCGGACTAACCCATCGGATCATGATAAAGCGTCTAGCAATATCGCACATGATCCCCTAGGTATCACTGATAGTGCCTGCAAGAACCAGTTGGTCATGGTTAGCATATAGTACGGTCCTTTCAACTCAAATATCCTGATCAGATCAACGACCATTGGCAACTCGAGAGTCGCTAGAGATCCAATAACCATGCATACATCTTGGAGATCAAATAGTGACATCGCATGTGTTACTAAGTAAACCCATTTACCCAAAACACATCTAGTACTCTGGCCAGAGATTTATCACACTATTATCTCCTCAAATAGCATAGGATATCCATGTGCAAGGGCTAGCGGTGAATCCTCGACAACAAAGCATCGACTCCTACATGCATCGGGACCTCTCCCAACCCCGCCACCTGATGATCCCAACTGAGTTGGTAAACGGGTCAAAGTGAGGCACCTATCATGTATAGTCTCAATTACATTTCGAGTAATGAGGACTAATCTGTACAACCAAGACCTCGGACTCAATCCACTCGACAAATGGTAACCACTTAGAAAGTTCGAACGAGGGTAGTTCAATAGATCACCAGGTCACTATCAATCTACATGCTCAGAACATCACAATGTTCCCTACCAATTAAACGTGGTACTGCACATTGCAGATGCTAGTCTCAAGCTCGGGCGATCCTTATCCTCTTTTGGACGGCCCAATTGACTAGGAATAGGTTCAGAATACACAATGATTATTAGATGTGTTTCATGATAGCCATCATATCCACTATCACATCTAACATATACTATAGTGCATTCAAGGTCTTTATCCAACAATTGTAATCATAATAATGAAGATAAAGAATGTCATAAAAGAATGCGAATTTCATAAATAAAGATCATTTTACATAGAGTCAACAAGAACGCACACGCCACAAGTTGGCTAGTTGGGCACTCTCTAACACAAGCAGAATCACATCCTCGGCTGGAACGAAGCAAATGGGTCATAAAATCCATATCTACATGCTCCCAATTCCATTGGGACACCTATAAACTCAGAAATAGTCCACGAGGTCTCATCCTTTCTGCCTTAACTTGATGAAAATTTAAACAACGAGCAACAAAATCAGCAATATCTTTCTTCAAACCTGCCCACAAATAGTGAGGTTTTAAGGTATGGTACATCTTCCTTGCACCAAGATGGACACTATAACGACTACAGTGATCTTATATTAAGATCATTTCCCTCAAATCGATCAAGTTGGGCACTAGTATTCCTTCGAGATGATTCACAAGAGTCCAAACTTGGTTTGAATGAATTGAGTCAATCTCAGATTTCATTGCTTCAAGCCACAAATTAGAATCAGCTTTGGAAATTGCCTCCTTGAAGGTCCTTGGATCACATCCAACAGTTTGATCACTTTGATCATCTTCAAGGAGGAAACCATATCTAACAGGAGCCCTAGGAACCCTTTCAGATCTCCTAGGTGTGTCCATATCAAGGATTGACTCTTGAGGTGCGGGAGATTCACTTGGTACTTCAGTTGTTTCTCGAACCTCTTCAAGTTCTACTATCTTGCCTTTTCTATCAAGTAGAAATTCCATTTCCAGAAAGGTGGCATTTCTAGAAACAAACAATGTTGTTTCATTGGGATAGTAGAAGCAGTATCCAATAGAGTTCTTTGGATACCCAATGAAGTAGCATAAGATGGATCTATTATCCAGCTTATCTCCCACTGTTTGCTTCACGTAAGCATGACATCCCCAAATCCTCAAGTATGAGTACTTGGGCGGCTTGCCCATCCATATATCATATGGAGTTTTATCCACTGCCTTGGTGTGCACATTATTCAACAACATTACGGCCGTTTTGAGCGCATAGGCCCAAAATGAAGCAGGAAGTTCAGTGAAACTCATCATAGATCGAACCATGTCCATCAAGGTTTGATTACGACGCTCCGCTACACCATTGAGCTGTGGTGTGGCCGGAGGGGTCCACTGTGAGAGAATCCCATTCTCTTTGAGATAGTCTTGAAATTCAGCACTCAAGTATTCTTTACCTCGATCGGATCGAAGTGTTTTAATGCTTTTTCCCAGTTGATTTTCTACTTCAGCCTTGAATTCCTTGAACGTTTCAAAGGATTCAGACTTGTGCTTCATTAAGTACAAGTATCCATACCTAGAGTGATCATCGGTAAAGGTGATGAAGTAGGTGTGACTTAGTAGCAATTCTAAGTCGGACACACACATCAGAATGGATCAAATCCAATACCTTGAGCACGTTCAGGTTTGCCCGTGAAGGGTAATTTTGTCATCTTTCCCTTGAGACAAGAGTCACAAGTTGGTAGGGAGTTAATATAAGACATATTAAACATGTCACTCCTAATCAACTTGTTCATCCTATTTAAGGAAACCTGACCTAGCCTAGCGTGCCAAAGTTGTGTCGGGTTTAAAATATCGTTTTTACTTTTTATCGGTTTTTTGTGTGTGTTTCCACATCGCGAGTTGGAACTTCTCTCAATTTTAAGGCGTATAGAACGTTTTCGCGTTCCCCAATTCCAATTAAACATTCATTCTTGTATTGCAAATCGAATTGGAAAAATGACAAGAATATCCATCACTATCAAGCATAGAAACGGAAATGATGTTCTTTATTAATTAAGGAACAAATAAAACGTTTTTAACAACAACTTAAAATTTGAAGAAAGAAATAAATAAACATCTCCTATAGCTTCGGCCGCAACCCTTGCTCCATTGCCAAGACTCAAGTGGGTCTCACCCTCTCTAAGACGCCGAATTATTTTCATTACCTGCAAGTCATTGCAGATATGAGATCCATATCCGGTATCAAGTATCCAATAAGTCGAGTTAAGAGACATATTTATTTCAATGTAGAACATACCTTTTGCAGTTCGCAACTGCTCGAGGTAATCCTTACAGTTCCTCCTCCAATGCCCAAGCTTGTGGCAGTGGTGACAAACATCCTCAGACTTGTTCGGCTTTGAAGTCCTTGCCTTGGGCTTCTGGGCGGGCTTACCCTCCTTCACAGGAGCAGAAAGTTTCTTACCCTTGCGTTTGGGCCCCTTCTTCGCAGAGGAAGAAGAGCCCAAAAGGAGGACGGGCTTGTCCTTCTTTATGGTCCCCTCGAACACGACAAACATGTTTACCACCTCTTCAAGGGTGGCCTCCAGCTTGTTCATGTTAAAGTTGACCACAAAGGGGTCGAACGCATCAGGCAGGGAGAGGAGAAGCAGATCCACAGACAGTTCATGTGGAGGCGTGATATCAAGGCCCACTAGATTCTCAATGAGCCCAATCATACAGACCCCATGCTCGCGGACCGAAGTCCCCTCGCGCATGCGACTCGTCATGAGCTCCTTGACATTAGTGAACCTCTCAGTTTGATAGTTCTCCCCATACAGCTCTTTGAGATGAAGGTGTATCCGAGTAGCATACTCCGTCTTCTCAAACCGCCGTTGCATTTCGTTGGACATAGATGCTATCATATAGCACCGGGCCTTAAGCTCGTCATCCCACCATTTGTCCAGCTTTGCCAGCTCCTCAGGACTGGAATTAGCAGGGGCTTCCTTCGGAGGGCTCTTCTCTAGCGTGTTGAGAAGTTTCTTCGAAGCCAAGACAATCTTGAGGTTTCGAAGCCAATCTAGGTAGTTTAAGACAGTGAACTTGTTGCTATCCAGTATAGCAGAAAGTGGATTTTTGATCGAAGACATAATGAAAGCAGTTTATACTGAAATGAAAAACAGATATCCATTACAAACTATTCATGAAAAACGCTAAGACATAAAACATAGTCATTTAGTTTTATGAATTACCTTCCACTATTTTAACGATTTCACCATCCTCTAATGAAATCGAGAAAGCAAGTTTCCTTAGACACGGAGTCCAATCAAGAAATCACGGTTCTGAATAATATCAGCCAACCATGACCCTCAAAAGGTAGAGCCCAATTGCAACAGGTGCAACCTCCATGTATTTACCTCACGTCCAGTAAGGGCCCAATAATATGACGCCGATTACTATGACGTGTCAAGATGACCCATCAATGTTGAGTCGTGATGGACGGTCCCCTTAATGTCCCCAATAATATGAGCCAACGTTAAAGGGAGTTCCAACCAACTCACAGCAAGTGTCAATGACGTGTACAGCTTTCCGGCACACAGAACCCCCCCAATAATATAAGTCGGGCTATGTATGCGGGTAGCATCGACGTACCTTCATTGTTGATGGAAGGTAGGAAATTTTAAACAATATTTAAATTCCCTTAGCTTTATGATCTTATCGAATAAACTTTTGTTTTATGATCAATTAAGAAGTCATGGACTAACATTGTCTAAGAGTGCTTCAAGGTGGTTGCAGGGGCTAAGGCCCACTTAAAAAAATTGCGGATTCAACAGATATATATCACATATATAATTGGATGATCGATGAGCGAGAGCTATGCTATCCGTGGTTACCAAGCACGGATCTAGGTCCAATCCTAAGTGACATGCAGTATGAAAATGCAATACTATTACAAAAGCTTACAGTTTTACAAGTCTCTGGTCTTCAATATCTTTGATCATCATCTCCACCATCTTCAAAATTATCCTCCCACTAAGTCTAATATTTATATTTAAATAACCACGACAAATAAGGATATATTTTAAAAGGGGTGGGAACGGGCCATAAACCAGGCCCACTTTGAAATGATGTCAACAATATTAAAACCAAGAATCGTAAAACCTAGCATATACCTAACACATTGGGCAAGTCTCTCGATCATCCCAAACATTATCTGTTCAATTATCTCAATTAATTAACATAAATAAAATAATCAAATCAAATTCGATTTTTATCCAACAAAATAATATTTTAAATATAAAATAATATTTTATAAATAAAATCTTATTTTGTTATTTTAATTGCATCAAATTTGGGCCTAAAACAATTTTAGGTCCAATATCACAAAATTTTCAAAAATTAATTTTGGATCAACCAAAAAGCCCAATAGCAAGTATTGGCCCAAAAATCCCTCGGGCCGCCTGGGATAGGCCCGAAAAAACCCTAGAATTCAAAATTCACCGCCTCATCTCCGCCCTGGCACCATCGCAGGGGAGGTGCCCCGCCGCCCGCACGCGTGCAGCACAAGTGCTGCACGCTGTGCGCGCCTCTGTGCGCAACGTGTGCGCACAGAGGGCGGCCACCTGAGCGACCAGCTCGCGTAGTTGGGGCGGCGGGTGTTCGCACCCCGCTCGCACGCATGCAGCATGCGTGCTGCACGCTCCCCTGTGCACAACGTGTGCGCACGAGGGGCGGCCACCTGCGCGACCAGCTCGCGCAGGTGGGGCGGCGGGTGCGCGTACCACCGTGAATGACGTGCGCGCACAGGTACCGGCCAGCGGGCGCAACGCTCGCCGGGCTGTGGGCGCATGGCGTGTGCGACAGGAGCGCAACACCCGCCGCATCATGCGCGCGGGATGCCCACGCGTATCCCGTGATCCCCCCGGTGATTTGCGTGAGGCGGGTGCGGGCGCCGTGTGCGACTGGCGCGCACGTTGGCGTGCGGTGGTGGTGCGGCGGCGTGCGACCGGAAAATTTTATTTATTTTTTGAAAAATCGAGATTTGATGCAATTGAGGCAGAAGGGTGTATTGACATATCCGAGCCAAAGCTCTTACACCACTGTTGGCGCAGCGACGGATCCGGATCCCGCTCCCGGGGCGCAGTGGATGAATTAAAAATTGGAGCCCGGGAACGGTCAATACACCTATATAATTAATTGAAAACATTCATAGAATGTTTAGAATATACCTTGCTGGCGTCTAGGCGCCTGGCTCTGACCAATTCCACGGGGAAATTGGCACTTCAACGGTTGAACAGCTACGGCCTCCTATTCCTGTACACGATCGGATTCTCAATTCTTTCGCCGGTTTGCACTAGAAAACCGACGAAAGTTTCACGGAGGGAATCTCCTCGCCGGAGTGGTCGGAATAAATTCCGACGGTGGCGGCAAGAGGCGGAGTCGTCGGCGGTCGAGGCAAGAAGAGGAGAGGAAGGGAGAAAATATTAGCTGAGCAGCTTTTGGTGTGTTTTAAATGAATATCCCAGGGCCCCTATTTATAGATACTTCATGGGCTTAAACCAAGTTAATGGGCTTGGGTTAGACCCAGGCCCAGGTGTACATTGGTTTCAAGTCCATCATTGTGGCTCCATCATAAACCCGATCGACGATCAGATCGGACCGATCTATATAGTTTACAAACTGAGGATTATGACGTGAAAACAATTTTTCGGACCACCTAATCCAAAATAGCAATTAGGCCCCTATAAGCTTTAAGGAAGTCAAACTAGTCCAAGCTTAAGGAAATTACTTTTCCACCTTATTTAATTTTAGGAAGTCACACTTCCATTTTTCCTCCTACTATACTCAACAAATTGAGCTTAATTTCCGTATAGGAATTGAGAAACCAGTACTTGTGTGACCCTCAATGGTTCAGGGATACAGCTAGCCGTGGGCTCACAACATTTGTGACTCCGAAACCACATTTTCGGACTAACCCATCGGATCATGGTAAAGCGTCTAGCAACATCGCCCCATGATCCCCTAGGTATCACTGATAGTGCCTGCAAGAACCAGTTGGTCATGGTTAGCATACTGTACGATCCTTTCAACTCAAATATCCCGATCAGATCAACGAACATTGGCAAATCGAGAGTCGCTAGAGATCCAATAACCATGCATACATCAAATAGTGACATCGCATGTGTTACTAGGTAAACCCATTTACCCAAAATACATCTAGTACTCTGGCAAGAGATTTATCACACTATTATCTCCTAAGATAGCATAAGATATCCACGCACAAGGGCGAGCGGCGAATCCTCGACAACGAAGCATCGACTCCTACATGAATCGGGACCTCACCCAACCCCGCCACCCGATGACCCCAACTGAGTCGGTAAACGGGTCAAAGTGAGGCACCTATCATGTAGAGTCTCAATAATGTTTTGAGTAATGAGGACTAATCTGTACAACCAAGACCACGGACTCAATCAACTCGACAAATGGTAACCACCTGGAAATTCCGAACGATGGTAGTTCGATAGATCACCAGGTCACTATCCATCTGCATGCTCAGAACATCATAATGTTCCCTACCAATGAAACGTGGTACCTCACATCGAAGATGCTAGTCTCAAGCTCGGGCGGCCCTTATCCTATTTTGGACGGCCCAATTGACTAGGAACATGTTCAGAATACACAGTGACTATTTTATGTGTTTCATGATAGCATCATATCCAGTATCACATCTAACATACACTATAGTGCAATCAAGGACTTTATCCAAAAATTGTAATCATAATAATGAATATAAAGAATTCCATAAAAGAATGAGAATTTCATAAATAAAGATCATTTTACATAGAGTCAACAAGAACCCACACGCCACAAGTTGGCTAGTTGGGCACCTACTCTAACACAAACAGCATCACATCCTCGGTTGGAACGAAGCAAATGGGTCATAAAATCCATTGCTACATGCTCCCAATTCCATTGGGCACCTCTAAAACTCAGCAATAGTCCACCAGGTCTCATCCTTTCTGTCTTAACTTGCTGACAATTTGAACAACGAGCAACCATCACATCCTCGGTTGGAACGAAGCAAATGGGTCATAAAATCCATTGCTACATGCTCCCAATTCCATTGGGCACCTCTAAACTCAGCAATAGTCCACCAGGTCTCATCCTTTCTGTCTTAACTTGCTGACAATTTGAACAACGAGCAACAAAATCAGCAATATCTTTCTTTAAACCTGCCCACCAATAGTGCGGTTTTAAGGCATGGTACATCTTCCTTGCACCAGGATGGACACTATAACGACTACAGTGAGCTTCTCTTAAGATCATTTCCCTCAAATCGATCAAGTTGGGCACTACTAACCTGCCCCAAAATCTCAAACAACCATAAGATGTAATAGAATAATCCTCCAGCTCACCTGATTTAGTTTTCAACTTCAACTCATGGATATATGTTTCAGTTCTATGGGCTGACATAATATCCAAAACAATCTGTGGCTCAATTTGAAGAGATAAAACCACCAAATAATCATCACCGGGGTAGAAACGCCAACAAGTAGTGCTCAGATGATCATGGACCTTCGAAATATTTAGTGTTACAAGCATCGACACTTGAGCTTTCCTACTAAGCGCATCAGCAACTACATTCACCTTCGCGGACTGATACTGAATCTCGCAATCAAAATCCTTAAGCAGCTCCATCCATCTACACTGCCTCATATTTAAGTCGTACTGGGAGAAGAGGTATTGAAGACTTTTGTGGTCAGTATACACCACAAACTGTTCGCCATAGAGATAGTGGCGCCAAATTTTCAAAGCAAAGACAACGGCTGCCAACTCCAAGTCGTGAACTGGGTATCGAGTCTCATGAGGTTTCAACTGACGGGAAGCATATGCAATGACTTGACCATGCTGCATCAGAACGCAACCCAATCCTCTAGGCGAAACATCAGAACATATCACAAAGCCTCCTGAACCTGAAGGTAAAGCCAACACTGGCGCCGTAGTTAGCTTCTCCTTGAGCAAGTGAAAGCTGTTCTCGCATTCTTCCGTCCAAACAAATCTCTTATCCTTCTGGGTCAACTGCGTCATAGGCTTACATATACTATAGAATCCCTCAATGAAGCGTCGATAATAGCTAGCCAATCCCTAAAAGCTATGAATCTTCGAGACGTTCTTGGGACGTTCCCAACTCACAACAACCTCTACTTGACTGGGATCAACAGATATTCCTTCAACCGAAATTACATGACCCAGAAATACTACTCTGTCCAACCAAATCTCGCATTTAGAAAACTTGGCATACAACTGCGAGTCTCGAAGTGTTTGGAGGACTAGCCTTAAGTGCTCTTTATGTTGGATCGGAGTCTTCGAGTAAACCAGTATGTCATCGATGAAAACAATCACGAACTGATCGGTGAATTCTCTAAAGACTCGGTTCATCAATTCCATGAAAACTACAGGGGCATTAGTCAAACCAAAAGGCATAACCAAAAACTCATAATGCCCATACCTCGTCCGAAACGCAGTTTTCGCAACATCTTCCTCTCGAATACGCAACTGATGATATCCTGAACGCAAATCATTCTTAGAATACACGGCTGAACCTTGAAGCTGATCGAATAAATCGTCGATACTCGGTAAAAGGTTCTTATTCTTCACAGTAGCCTTGTTCAGTTGCCGAAAATCGATGCGCATCCTCATCGAACCGTCTTTCTTCTTTACAAACAGAATAGGAGCTCCCAACGGTGACATGCTCGGCCGGATAAATTCTTTCTCCAGCAGATCACTAAGTTGCACCTTCAGCTCTCTCAACTCGGCTGATGCTAAGCGATACGGGGTTCGTGTGATAGGAGTTGTTCCAGGCACCAACTCAATTATAAATTCAATCTCCCTCCTAGGACGAAAACCAGGAATCTCCTTTGGGAACATATCAGGTAAATCACGAACGATGGGAATGTCAATAAGCTCCACGCATGAATTCGAGGATGCGTCTAAAGCATAGATCATGAATCTTGAATTCTCTAACGACAGAAGGCTAAACATCTCCATAGCAGAGACTAATGGAATCTTCTATTGGGAATCATGGCCGTAGAAGTTCCACTTGTCGCCAAACTAGGGCCGAAAGCGCACAACGCCATGGAAACAATCCACGGTGGCCCTAAAACTGGACAACACGTCCATTCCCACTATACAATCGAAATCCCACATAACTAGCCAGATTAAATTGGCTATTAGCACATTCTCACCAAACCTAAGTATGCCATTCAACACAATCTCTTGGGAGAATAGGCTCGCGCCGGCAGAAGTCGCAACAGAAACAACATCACGCAAAAAGGTGGTATGCAAACCGTGCTCAACCACAAATGCATCAGCTATAAACGAATGTGATGCTCTAGTATCCAACAACACACGTGCTGGAAAATCAAAAACAGTACAAGTACCTGCGATCACTCCTCCAGGCATGCCCTCTGCTTTCTCACTAGTCATGGCATTAACTTGGGCCTGCTGAGGCCCTGTCGCAAAAATGTCCATACTGACCCGCAAAGATTGCAAACACCCTGAACCCCTACACACTACGTCGAAGGGTGCTTACCTCCACATTGACCATAGAAATTGGCCCTGGGAATGCTACTACTCGAACTGCCCGAACCGGAAGAACTAGAACCTGACTTATTCTTGAAATTTTGGCCACGAGGTCTTAACCTGTGACATCTAGATTGTTGGGATGGTTGTTGGGGCTGCTGGGATGACTGAGAAAATTGGGAGGACTGCGCCCCTTGAACATTGGGACGAGTACCTTGAGCAACTTGCGGTCGAAACCCGATACCTACGGTTCTGCAACCCTTCCTCGATGTCCATCTCCTTATCCACCGCATTCGCATATCTAGTAGGTGCACTTTCCAACACCAAAGAATAAATATCTTCGTTCAGCCCTTCCAAAAATCTGTTCCTCTTCGCCCTCTCTCGGCCGGACACATGAAGAACATAGGCAAGGAGAGAAGAAAACTTCCTAGCATACTCCCCCACAGACATGATTCCCTAAACCAAGTTATCAAACTCGCGCTCCCGGGAATTAACATAGGACTCCTGAACGAACTCTGACGGAAGGCAGTACAAAAAATGTTCCAAGATATCCCCGCACCAGTCTCTTGAAGAGTTCGTGAAGCATCCCTCCACCAGCGCTCTGCATTCTTCCTCAATTGGAAGGTAGCCAGGCTCAACCTACATTCATCGTCATAGCGCACGCGATCGAACAACCCTGTAATGTGTTGCAACCAGGACTCAGCATCGGAACTAGACTCGTAACCATTGAACATTTGAGGATTCATCTGCTGAAACCTCGCCATAATCAGTTCCATTTTGTCTACACAGGTTGCCAACACATCCACCTCGTCATCAACTTGTCTAGCGTGCCTACGAACGGGAATAATACGCTCCATATCCTCATTCTGACCCTCAGATTCTATCGGGATCTGCCTTCTAGCTCTACCCCTACGTCTAGACGGCATCTACGAAGATACTAAGAGGGTAAGATCACACAGCAAATATCACATAGTCAAGCACACGCAACAAGCAACACCGTGCCTAGACTAAAGTGTGATCAAAAGAATTCGATCTTATCCCAGTTTAAGCTCTGATACCAAAAATGTCAAGCCCAGTGCACAAAACAGAGATTATACGCGTAAATCACATCTGTGGAAGCATTTAAAAGGGCTAAAAATTTTCGCTTTGGCCTAACTTAGAAAACATAATTTAAAAGTACACTGATACTCAAAATATTGGTTTTACAACAACTGAAGAACCAATCAACAAGCAAATAACCCTACAAGCATCAAGTGTCTCCCAAATAACATAATCTCAAATCAACAATAGAACATCAACACGGGGCATTTCCCGGCGACGACTCTAATACATAACCATAAAATATAAATAACTAGGACACTCTATCCTCCTCACGGGACCCCACCAGCTGAGTCTCTTCCATGACCAGCTGAGAAACCTAGGTAACCTGAACAACACATAGACAACCAGAAAACCAGCCCCAGAGGGACATGGGTCAAACCCCAGTACGGAGAGCAAACTAAAACAACAAATAGACAGCAACACATATAAATGCACGTTCTATGCATGAGAACAGCAAGATGCAAAGGCGACAGGCTACAAACGAATCAGGAAGCCAAGGAGCTCAAACACCAGCTTAGCAGCTGTCAAATCAGATCTAGTGAATGTAAGTGGCCATGAACCATGTGAGAGCGTGGTAGCTATCCACTCATCTCAGCACACTGTACCAGAGCATAAGTCAGATTACTCAACCTGCTGTTGCCAAAGCTCATGAGAGACTCGTCTCATAGCGGCTAAAAACTAGACCAGCAGGGAGATGAGGAGCACGGTATTGTCGCTCGTCCTCAATTCAAGCATCCTATACACACGGGTTAGCACAACAGCAGACGGCTAACAAGATATGAGAACAAGGAAATTGCGTGTATGCAGATACAAAAGCTTGCAACCACCATCACAAAACATAGGCAAGCAATAACAAAACGATAGCATACAATGTACAACATACCAGCAAGCATACATACGTATCCATGCCTATCCCAAAGCGGTAATACAATCTCAAATCCATACCTTAGCTTATGTGCTACAATTACCACAAGAGGGGTCCCGAGTAACTCAGATATGAAACCTGATTAGCCAACAACAACAACAACTCAGGGACAATAAGCACAGAACTATGAACTGGAAGCCACCAGCTCAACCCAGCTCTATCCTACCCTTAGAACACGATAGCTAGCTCTAAACAAAGAATAAGGTAGGATCTAACACTTACTCAAAAGCACTACCTGAACGGAAGAACCAATCGACCGGAACGCGAACAGATAGCACACTGTATCTTCTTCGCGTTCTTCTTCTAGCTCACCAAAGCCTTCGAAAGTGGTAGTAATGGAAGCGTCTTGTCAATGGGAACTAAAGCTATCAATCTTGCTCCAATCGGAGTTGTCTACCATCAGCAATCGGAAGAAATAAACTACGGTGAACAGTAAGGGTTTGGCTACAGTAGAGGATATGTTTACGGGGAGATATTTCTAAGTGTTGGAAAACAATGGTGTACGTCTGGTCAAAGTTCTCTATATATATATCTTAATCCCTCAGATCTGGTGAACAGTAGCCATCGACAACTCAGGGCTCAAAGCAGGTACCAACTCAGATCTGAGCAACTCTAGATCTGGACTCTTCGCTATACCAGATTTGGATTTATCTTCGTTATCTCCAAACGAAGACGCATAGGAGTCCCGCGCAAAACGACCAGTGCCATGTATTCTCTCTCCTATCTGGAATATACAATTCCTCGCATACACATAAACCAGCTCGCAACCATATTTGGTTCTCAAAACGGCGTCGCATCACAATCCAGCTCTCTTCTTAACCAGCCGGTGCACCCAGCTATTCACACTCTCTAAACAAATCCTGTTTCCCCCTAGATCTCACATCCAGAACAGACCACTCGCCCACACCTTCAGATCTTACATAAGCCGATTCCCATGAACCGCTCCGGCTACACTAAACCCTCAAACCAGGCCGGTCTGTACAGTACCACCATATTTCCCCCCTCTAAAATCTGGTGTCTTCCAAAATGACGCCGCTCCGCTATCAACTCGAAATATCTTACGACGACTAGTTATACACATCCAACCATCCAGTTCAAACCCGATTAATTATCCAACTCAGACCGTTCTACGAAAACTAACTCACTGCTGTTCCACACACCTGCCAGCTCTCGCCAGATCTGGTCTCGTCAAACCATTTATCTCGATTATTCTCTCAATCTCTTGGGTCTCACATGGTGTCCACCAGAGATTTGAACATGAGACTCATTTCAGTGTGCTTCATAGCGAGTACAGACTGGAATTCCACCTGTAGAGCATTTACGAACAGAGAAGAGGCCATTGCGGATAATAAAATATTGAATATTTTGAGTGAGCACAGAGGATTCAAGTAAACTATTTGCAAAATTGTGAGAATGCATGAGAATTTGGAAACGTAAGGCAAAAAGTAAAGTGGAGTGGTTTTTGTATGAGCGAAGAAATAGAGGGGTTGTTCTGGACACGTGTCATCATCACGTTTAAAAGTCTTTTGAAATTCCGGAAGGATGACCATCCGATTTTAAAATGATCTTTAAACGCTACCCAATCTCAGCCGTTCGATTTTATATACCAGCACGAAAAAAAAAATAAGGCAAACCCCATGATAACGTCACACTGTATGTGTCCCAAGCTGGTCCAGATTGCATACCAGCTTGAAGACAACCAGCAGACCTGTTTTGTTATCTGTTTGACTCATTTTGTTCCCCCTAAATTTGTGCATACATAACACAATTTCAAAATATCAAGGAGACCTAAAATGTTTCTAAAGTATGAAAACATAGCGTCCGACAGAGGTTTGGTGAAGATATCAGCTACTTGTTGATCCGTTGGCACATGCTCCACCTGGACGTTCTTCTTAAGTACATGGTCTCGAATGAAGTGATGTCGTATGTCAATGTGCTTTGTTTTGGAGTGCAGCACTCGGTTCTGAGTGATCGCAATCACACTTGTGTTGTCACAGAATATGGGTGCCTCCTGTGCATCAATTCCATACTCCCGAAGTTGTTGTTGTATCAATAGCATTTGAGAGCAACAACTTCCATCTGCAATGTACTCTGCCCAGTGGTGGACGTAGAAATTGATGTCTGTTTCTTGCTAAACCATGAGATTAGTTTGTCACCCAGAAATTGAAAAAGTCCCACTTGTGCTTCGGCGATCAATATTATACCCGAGCAACAACTTCCATCTGCAATGTACTCTGCCCAGTGGTGGACGTAGAAATTGATGTCTGTTTCTTGCTAAACCATGAGATTAGTTTGTCACCCAGAAATTGAAAAGTCCCACTTGTGCTTCGGCGATCAATATTATACCCTGCATAGTCTGCATCACTGTAACCAATTAAATTCAAGCTGGAGTCTTTGGGATATCAAAGACCCACATTCTACGTGCCTTTTAAATATTTGAGAATTCGTTTAACAGCCATGTAGTGAGACTGTTTTGGATCATCTTGGAACCCACATACAGACCGAGAACACTATATCTGGTCTTATTGCGGTGAAGTGTAACAGCGAACCAATCATCCCACGATACATGGTTACCTCAACGGCAGTTCCAGCTTCATATTTGTCCAGATTAATGGAGGTTCTCATTGGAGTGGCGGTTTAAGAGCAATTTTCCATACCGAACTTCTTCAGAAGTTCCTTGTATACTTAGCTTGATTGATGAAAATCCCATCCTCAAGCTGTTTAACTTGCAATCCTAGGAAAAATATCAATTCCCCCATCATGCTCATTTCAAATTTGTCCTGCATCAACTTAGAAAATCTGTCGCAAAGTTTATGGTTAGTTGATCCAAATATGATGTCAACAACATAAATCTGTACGAGCAAGACATGTTCACTCTTTAAAAATTTGAATAGTGTCTTGTCAACAGATCCAATGATAAAATCATGGTTAATAAGAAACTTGGACAGAGTATCATACCAAGCTCTCGGAGTTTGTTTTAGACCATACATCGCTTTGTCAAGCTTGTATACATAATCTGGTCTGATATGATCTACGAAGCAAGAAGGTTGTGTGACATACACTTCCTCATTCAGGATGACATTCAAGAATGCACTCTTAACATCCATCTGATAATAATAAGAAACTTGGACAGAGTATCATACCAAGCTCTCGGAGCTTGTTTCAGACCATACATGCTTTGTCAAGCTTGTATACATAATCTGGTCTGATATGATCTACGAAGCAAGAAGGTTGTGTGACATACACTTCCTCATTCAGGATGACATTCAAGAATGCACTCTTAACATCCATCTGATAAACTTTAAAATTCTTGAATGATGCATATGCAAGAAAGATTCCAATGGCTTCTAATCTTGCCACTGGTGAGAAGGATTCTTCAAAATCTATGCCTTCTTGTCTATATCCTTGCGCAACCAGCCTAGATTTATTTCGAACTACATTGCCTTGTTCATCCATCTTATTCCTAAAGACCCATTTTTTACCTATGACGTTTTGATCATCCGGTCTAGGAACAAGATTCCAAACTTTACTACGTTCGTATTTATTTAGTTCCTCTTGCATAGCGTCTATCCAGCTTGGGTCAGCTACGGCTTCCTCTACCTTCTTAGGCTCTATATGTGATATGAAAGCAGAATTGAAGTATTCGTTTACCATATGGCCTCGTGTCCTAACAAGTTCAGTAGGACTACCGATGACCAGCTCGGGTGGATGATTTTTAGTCCATCACAGACCTGGTCTGTATGAGGTAGACGGTTCATGCGGTTCCCCCTGTGTACTTGCTGGATTGGATATCGCTTGTTGACGTACCACTTGTTATTATACGTTCATAAGCCCGGGCATGTTCTTCACCAGCTGGGTCACGATCTGGACCATCTTGCTCTATAGCTTGAATATCAGCATTGGTAACTAATATGTCCAGATCGTGCTGGTTGTCGGCTTGACATATGTGTTGTACCTCATCGTCGCTTGATTCACCTAGATGTGTGGATTCCAGATGAGTGCATAGATCGTTTAACTTCGAAGCTAATGATGATTGGAAACTGGTTTCATCGAACACCACATGAGCCGATTCTTCTACTGTTAGCATACTATTGTTGAATACTCTATATGCTCTACTAACAGCTAAGTATCCTAGAAAAATACCTGCATAAGATCATAAATCAAAGGCTCGTAAATACATTTTACCATTCATATGGATGAAACATCTGCATCCAAACACCCTGAAATACGAGATATCAGGTTTTTCGCCATTCCAGATCTCATATAGAGTGACTCCATGTAGCTTGTTTATCATCGATCTGTTTTGAGTATAGCAAGCTGTATTGACTACTTCAAACAAACTTTATTTGAAATACCGGAGTCAACAATCATAGTTGTGGCAGCTTCTTTTAAAGTTCGATTTCGACGCTCAGCCAACACGTTTTACTGAGGTGTTCTTGCTGCAGAAAACTCATGCTTGATCCCAATATCATCCAAATAGGAGGAGATTTTAAAATTTAAAAACTCTGTTCCTCTATCACTCCTAATACGATTGACATTACAAGATTGCTCATTTTGAAGACGTTTTAAAAGATTGATCAGCTGGTCGGCAGTTTGATCTTTTGATTTCAAAAATAATACCAAAGTAAATTTTGAAAAATCATCTACCACAACGAGGGTATATTTCATTCCCCCTAAGCTGGTTACGAGAATTGGACCAAAAATATCCATATGCAGAAGATCCAGCTTACGAGAGGTTTTGGTACTGCCTTTAGTTTTGGACCAAAAATATCCATATGCAGAAGATCCAGCTTACGAGAGGTTTTGGTACTGCCTTTAGTTTTGAAAGTGGATTTGATATGTTACCCAGCTGACAGGCAGAGCAGATCTTATCCTTTAAAAATTTCAATTTGGGAAAACCATCAACTATCTCAAGCTTACTCAAATTGGAAATAGTTTTGAAATTCAAATGATTCATCCGCTAATGCCATAACCAACTTTTCGAAGAGTCAGCTACTAGGCACGTTTGTTTTTTATGTGGTTGATCTGACCAATCAACTTTGTATGTATTACCAGATCGATAACCAACTAACACAGTCAGACCCTCCGAATTAAGAACAGTGCACGTGTGCTTCTGAAATTTGATAGAATAATTACAATCGCACAATTGACTTATGCTGATCAAATTGTAGTACAAGTTCTCAGCAAGAAGAAGATTATTGACATAAAGTTATCATGGGTAAGCTTACCCTTACCCACGGTGTTACCGTTTGAGTTGTCACCAAAGGTGATCTTAGGTCCATTGCAATAATTTATGTCTGTGAGCAGCTCAACATCTCTAGTCATGTGCCTTGCACATCCACTGTCCAGATACCATGTTGAGTGCTCCAGTCTGGATACCTGTTGTACCTGCAGTCACATGAGAAAGGACTTTGGTACCCTTTGATTCATTTGGGTCCAGGTTTGATTAGACCTTTCGGGATCCACACTTGGATAATCTTTATCCATTTACCAGTGTGCGCGTCAAAATATTTGTTTTCCCGTGTGTGTTCTTTGATATGGATGGGGCTTGAGGAGTAACGTGTGGGCCATTCGATCTGGATTTTTGATATTGAGGCCTGTACTTCCTATCCTTCGTTGAAGTACGAGAAAATTGGCTTTGATTGATACCACCAGGCTTGGGTTTGCTTCCCGTCTGTACAACTCTTTTGTTTAGCCAACTCTCCCGAGGCTTCTCAGGAGCAAGGTACCCCAGCCCGCAATGTCTACTCTTCCAGATTGGAGGCTTGGCTACTATCATAACTTCACCAGATTGAGCCTCTGTGGGCTGTTTTGTGCTAGATTTTACAATGTTCATTATCTTAAACTTTGTCCTTTCTAGCATTGGAGTTCTCCAGGTTTCTGCTGTACTGCCTTCATCGCTATTGTAGTCCAGTTCGGTTTTATCACCGGATGGCTTTGTAGCTCCATGCAGTTGTTGTAGTGACACAGATGACCTAGTCAGGATCTTTTATACCAGCCAGCCGTTGGTTCTCACTGAGTATCTCCTCAGACTTGTTTATTAGTTCTTCATTCTCAGTTACAAGCTTACTTAGAGTAGCTTGCATATTGCTTGAGCTAGCCAGCTCAGCACTCGTTGCATCTCTCTTTTTTTCAGCTTTAACTTGCTCGAATGATTGAGAATGCTTTTTGTATTCGAGGACCATTTCATTTAGAGCATTAACAAGGTCCTCTCGTGTAAATTCAGGATTAGAAAAATCGAATACCTCCTCAGTGTCATCGGCCATGAGACACTGTACTTCATCCTCACTTTCGCTTGATGAGGAGGTTCCAGAGCTTGATTCCTCTGAATCAGATTCAGCCCACACACTTTTGTTTCTTCAGACATTATGGCTTTCTTTGTTCTCCCTTTCCGATATACCTTATTCTCCTTCTTTTCCTTGTTAGCACTACGATCTGGTCGCTTCTTTTCATCTCTTTTTGGCTTCTTGCAATCAACCATGAAGTGGCTAGGCCTGCCGCAGTTATAGCATTTATCATCAGAAAGAGTATTGAAGTTTTTCTTGGGAGAATTAAAGGAAAGGGTTGAGTATTCTGCTTCCGCATGAATTTTCCGAATTTTCTTATGAACAAGGCCATCGCATCCTTGCTCATTTCTTCTGCTGATCTGCTACTGGTGGAACATGGGCTTTGTTCTGGTACTGTTGCGGTGAGAGCTCTGTTGGTTGAGATGTAGATGGCTCAGCATCTGCTCTCGTTTCTAGTTCAAACTCGTATGCATTTATATTGTCAAACAAGTCATACAGCTCCAACTTATTTAAGTCTTTTGACTCTCGCATGGCCATTTTTTTACGTCCCATTCCTTGGGAAGTGCTCGCATCACTTTTAGGGCCAGCTCCCTGTTGCTGTATGTCTTGTTTAGTCTGGCCAGCTCTATCACTAGAGAACTAAACCTTTCATCAAATTAGGTCATGGTCTCTTCTGGTTTCATCTTGATTAGCTCGAATTATTTTAAAGCTCCTTTCACATATCTGGGTCAACTTTTCCCAGATCTCCTTAGCGATTGTGCAAGTCTGGAGTTTTCTAAACATGTTGTTATCTAGCGTCTTGTAGAGTATATCCTTCGCAACGTTATCCAAATTTGCCTTCTTTCTATCTTCCGAGGTCCACTCCTGTCTGGGTTTCTCAATCCATTGGGGTGCACCATCAGCTATTTCCACAGCAGTGTTTACTTTCAGTATTTGCATTGGTCCATTGGTGATCACGAATCAAATGTCCTCATCTTGTGCTGCTAGGTGCGCCTGCATCTGGATCTTCCAGGCATCGTATTCCTCCTTAGAGAACATAGGAATATTATTGTGAGAAATCGACATATTTAATAAGTAAGAATGAATAAATTGTTCAGGCACTGAGAAACCTGCTATGATACCAAAGGATCGAAAAGCAAGTGTTGGATCTGTTTCTGCAGATCAGAATATAAGTTTTGATTCACACAAAATCTTTTATTATTTTACTAACGCTCTACATTACATGTGCAGCTTGCTAAGACTGGAGTAGACATGAAGATATCCAAACAGGAACAGTGAAGGGACGCCTGAGCTGGACTGGTAAATATCTAGCTGGAACAGTAAGGGGACGCCCAAGCTGGTTCATCGGCTTGGTGCAGGAGCGGCACAAAGATCAAGCTTGGAATTTTGAAGTGCAGAATGGCTCAAGCGTAGATCAAGTGTAGAGTACAAGTGCAGTGATTGAGTGCGGAGCCGTATACAAGAGCAGTGATCAAGTGCACGTATGATCACTGAGCACGACTATGATCAGTTCATCATAGGGATCTCAGTCCTTGGGTAGACTGAATCAGAACTGATTAATAGTGTGCTTGTTGATTGTTTGGATGAGGTGTCTGAATGGATCAAGCGAACAAGAAAGCACACAATGGCTCTTGACGAGGAGAATAGATCCGAGCTGGTAAACCAGATCAGGGAAGAGAAAACCTGATCAAAGATCCTAGCAGCTGGATGCTTGTATGGGGAAGCAGAAGGATGTGCTATAAAGGAAGAAGAAACCATCTAGAAGGAAACCAGCTCAAAGAAACGACCTGATGAGTATGATGAACAAGCTGGCTTAGAACAGGTCAAGGGCAGCTGACAAGAGCAAATCAGAAGATCAGCTAAAGTAGCTTGCCCAAAGCAGAGAAACCAGCTAGCCGTATGATATCTGTGAGAAGTTTGATCACATAGCTAGCGTAATTGGTAAATCACATTTAAGAAATCAGTGATGTCAAAAAGGGGGAAGGACGGAGCAGCAAAAAGAGACGGTTGTTGTGAGGACTTAGGGCTTAGGGACGTAGATTTCTGTTCTGATGTACAGGTGATTATACTTGTAAAAAAGTTTTCATTGTTAATAAAATATCTTTTCTGAAATTTTTGTCATCACCAAAAAGGAGGAAATTGATGGAGTAATTTATAAGTTCTGGTGATGACAATAAGAGTAATTTATAAGTTACTGGTAAGATATCTAGCTGGAACAGTAAGAGGAAGCCCAAGCTGGTACAACATTTTACTTCCAGAAGTGCAGGGAACACCAAGCTGGTTCATCGGCTTGGAGCAAGAGCGGCACGGAGATCAAGCTTATAATTTTGAAGTGCAGAACGGCTCAAGCGCAGATCAAGTGTAGAGTACAAGGGCAGTGATTGAGTGCGGATCCGTATACAAGAGCAGTGATCAGGTGCACGTCTGATCACTGAGCATGGCTATGATCAGTTCATCATAGTGATCTCAGTCCTTGGGTAGACTGAATCAGAAGTGATTAACAGTGTGCTTGCTGATGGTTTGGATGAGGTGTCTAAATGGATCAAGCGAACAAGCAAGCACACAATGGCTATTGACGAGGAGAATAGAGCCGAGCTGGTAAACCAGATCAGGGAAGAGAAAACCTGATCAAAGATCCTAGCAGCTGGATGCTTGTATGGGGAAGCATAAGGCTGCTATAAAGGAAGAAGAAACCATCTAGAAGGAAACCAGCTCAAAGAAATGACCTGCTGAGTATGATGAACAAGCTGGCTTAGAACAGGTCAAGGGCAGCTAAAAAGAGAAAATTATAAGATCAGCTAAAGCAGCTTGCCCGGAGCAGAGAAACCAGCTGGACGTATGATATCTGTGAGAAGTTTGATCTCAAAGATATATCAACCAGTTGGAAGGAGACCAGCTGGGAATGGAGCAAAGCTGGTGAACAAACTTAGAGCCTCGAAGCAGCTCAAGAGTAGGAAAGAACAGAACAAGATCAGCTGCAGACAAAAAGAAGCGCAGATGTAGAATTGCTCAAGAACAGATTAAAGATGAAAAGCAACCAGCTTGAAGAAGATACCAGCTGGGGAACCAGATCTGGACAGACCAGCTTAGACGAACAAAGAAGTTTGAATACAAACATACGAAGACCAAATTAATTGGTTCAAATTGATTTGTTTTGTCTTGTCCACATCAGGTACAAGCAAACAGTGCTCGATGTTAGCAAAGGCTACAGAATCTCCGATGAAAAGAGCTCAAGTCAAATAAAGCCTTCAACGCATTAAAAGCCAAATGACGCAAAGTACAAATACGTCAGAAGACTTTTCAGAACGGCTACAACTTTATGTCCAACGGACAAATTTGCTAAGAGGCTTTATACATCAGGCGCAAAGCACAGAATTATGACATGCTAAAAAAAACAGAGAGAGAAAAGTGTTGTGCAAACAAAAAACTGAAAAACAGAAGAAAGCACAACCATGGGAAGATAACAGAAAACCAGCTCGGACAGGAGCACTTCCTAGTGAGTGAGATTATATCTTTGAGAGACTGAGTATACATTGTAATCTCAAACACGATTCACTCACATATATTTTAAAGAGATGATTAGATTAGTTGAGTGAATCAAATTAAAAACTGTCCATTGTAGTCTTTGGACAGAGACGTCAAACATGTCTAGTTGTCTTTTACACTGATACGTTAAAAAAGTGTGTGTAGCCTTTCTCACTGAGGCAGTAAAGAAGTGAAGTTAGACACATAGCTTGCGGGTTTAGTGTGTAGTGGTGTGGCTAGGAGTTCTTGCGGCTGCTGGTCGTAGGAGTGGGTTGTAGCGAGGGGTCGCTGTAATCAAAGCCTTCTAGTTGAATCCTTTCCGATTGCGGAAGAAGGGGAGACGTAGGAGATTCAGCTCCGAACTTCCATAAACAAATTGTAACGTATTTTCTTTACTGTTTTCCGCACTTACATTCATACGCATAGCATGCTTGTTTATTATGGATAAAACCGTAAATGATCTTTCAAATATAAGAGTCCAATTTGAGTTATTCCGTATGATTTTAATTCATTACTCAATATGTATCTCGGTGCATTAACATTCAAGAACACCAAGCTATTGCAGCTCAAGATTAACGGAACCAGATCTTTTGCTCTAAACCAGCTCACAGAGCAGCTGGTAATCTGGAGCAGCTTGCAGAGCTGTTGGTCTATATTCACGACGATCTGGTTTCACAAGTTGTGTGCTGGTTTTCTTCCTTAAATTTCTTAAAATGCGCATAACTTATGGGGTTGGTATTTAAGCTGTGTGAGAGCCTACATGAGTTGTGGCAGAGCTCACAAACAACCCATGTTTTTTGATCCCAACAATTGGTATCAGAGCAGGTTGTTCTTGAATGGTGCATTTTCTTTCTAAAAGTTTTAAATGGTTTTAAAACTCTGTCTTCTCTGATAGTCGTTCAAAAGCTTGTCTATGCTACAAAATTTTAAGGCTTTCAAAACTCATTTTATATGTATAGGGGGAGAAATTTCTATTGAATTGCAGAGCAGTTTCTCGAAAGGAAGCTGCAGCAATATCTGTTCAGACTAGCTGACAGATTGCGCGAGGTCTGTGGATGCCAAGATATCTAGGGTTGGGCGAGGCTAAGCCTTAGGGAAAAATGGAAGAGATTTTGTAAATTGAATCTTCTATTGCTCCTCTGGTCTATATAAATGAGAAACTTTTGAGTAGCATAGATTCTGTTTTAAAAATCTCATGCACATATTTTTTCAAAATGTCATCCCTTGAAAATTGCTTTAGTTTTCAAAATAAAATAACTCCATGCTCTGTTTAGGGGGATTTTGTTTTAAATATTAATGGGGAGACTTCATTTCGAAAACCTTTTTGATTCCCACAAAAAGGGGGAGAAATAATTTCAAGCATAAACATACCTGCATATGTTTATCCAGATTTTGTGTAAATCAAAAAAGGGGATATTGTTGGATCTGTTTCTATAAATCAGAATCTAAGTTTTGATTCACACAAAATCTGCTACTATTTTATTAACGCTCTACGTGACATGCGCAACTTGCTTAGGCTGGAGTAGACATGAAGATATCCAAACTGGAATAGTGAGGGGACGCCTGAGCTGGACTGGTCGAAGATATCTAGCTGGAACAGTAAGGGGACGCCCAAGCTGGTACAACAGTTTACTTCCAGAAGTGCAGGGAACA
>KV019059.1:157289-171081 GCA_001598015.1 Dorcoceras hygrometricum | reverse complement strand
CTTCAAATGGTGTAGAAAAGATCAGCTTTTACGTGCCTTGATTTGAAGCTTTGCAACCACAGCTAATTCCTGCAGAATCCTCCCTTTTGAGCAACACACAATTTCTCTTGGAAATTTCTTTGAAGAACACTTTTAAAACTTTTCTTTGCAAATGATACAAATCTTACTTTAGAAACAAGTATATGAAAGGGATTAGTGGCAAGCTACTTGTGAAATCAAGCATGACACACTCCTAAAAGTTAGTAAAATTCCCTCCATATTATTTTAATTTGTAAAACACCAAACCCTTTTCAAAAGAAATCATTTTACCTCCTTAAAACATTTTACAATCAATTTCAAACCAACTTGTGCATTGCTCTTTGGAGTTACCTGTTGGTACCAGCCGCAGCGCACCATTACCTGCTGAAATCAGCAATTCAGCAGATACATAATATTCAAAATTGCCAATTGGCCCATAAAATTAATAGAATGCATAAATGTGGTCCTATGGATTTTGGGGCGTTACAATAGTGATCTCAGTCCTTGGGTAGACTGAATCCGAACTGATTAACAGTGTGCTTGATGATGGTTTGGATGAGGTGTCTGAATGGATCAAGCGAACAAGCAAGCACACAATGGCTCTTGACGAGGAGAATAGAGCCGAGCTGGTAAACCAGATCAGGGAAGAGAAAACCTGATCAAAGATCCTAGCAGCTGGATGCTTGTATGGGGAAGCAGAAGGCTGCTATAAAGGAAGAAGAAACCATCTAGAAGGAAACCAGCTCAAAGAAATGACCTGCTGAGTATGATGAACAAGCTGGCTTAGAACAGGTCAAGGGCAGCTAACAAGAGCAAATCAGAAGATCAGCTAAAGTAGCTTGCCCAGAGCAGAGAAACCAGCTGGCCATATGATATCTGTGAGAAGTTTGATCATCTAGCGTAATTGGTAAATCACTTTTAATAAATCAGTGATGCCAAAAAGGGGGAAGGACAGAGGAGCAAAAAGAGACGGTTGCTGTGAGGACTTAGGGCTTAGGGGCGTAGAATTCTGTTCTGATGTACAGGTGATTATACTTTTAAAAAAGTTTTCATTGTTAATAAAATATCTTTTCTACAAGTTTTGTCATCACCAAAAAGGAGGAAATTGATGGAGTAATTATAAGTTTTGGTGATGACAATAAGAGATTTATTAAATCAGCTCAAGGATTTATCGACCAGTTCAAGGTAAAGCTTACTAGGTTGATTTTGGAAACTAGATCAGAGCTAAGATGGTTAAAGACAAACCTGCTAAGAAACTTTAGACAAGAGCTAAGCTGATAAAGGACAAACCAGTTTAGGGTATTCAGTTAAGCTGGTTAAAGACAAATCAGCTCGGAAGAACGGAACAAGAATCTAATCAGTTTATCGGTTGAAAGAAGTGCAGATTGAATTTAGATCGGTTCACAAGAGCAATATCTGTACAGAACATAGTAGAACAGAGTTTTTATTTGAACAATTGAGAAAATAGTTCAGAGCAAGATAGTTCAGCGATGGCTTTAATGAAGGACAAGCCAGATTATTTTAGAAGAGATGTATGTAATCAGGAAGGCTTGTGTTTCTATAAAACAAGCCATAAGTGAACAAGGATTAAAATCTAGGATGGTAAAAATCAGATTAGAGCATATCAGCTTAGAACCAGATTAGAGGGGTTCCACGCACAGACCAGATCGGGAAACCAGCTGAGTAAAGACAACTGAGAAACATGGATTTAAGATTACCTTGAGGCTTCGTACAGATTGATGTGAAGTTTTTGACTTCTCTGTATCGATTTGTAGTCGTTGGAACTACTTTGAGCTAATCCCAGGTATACAGAGATTTGCTTTGAACAGAAGACGACACAGAGTATGCTAAAAGAGGAAATGCATTTAATGAAGGTGTACGTGAACAGTACAAGCATTTAAGACGCCGCAGTCATCTCACTTTGGATACATACGATGTGTCTACTGATAACATTTATTACCATTGTATCCAAAGGGTATAAATCGGAGAGCAAATAACTTTGAGAAAAAGTTACAGAACACAACTAACGATCTACGAACTTACAAGCTTTCAAAGAGCAAATAGAGTTCAGTTTCTCGAACCAGTTCACAGCTAGTGACACACACACGCAGATTGTTTTTATCAATTGTTGTGTCACAGACTCTTTGTATACACACTGTAGTGCTGAGATTACCTTGTATAATCATAAATAGAGCGTGAGAGTGCTAGAATAGCCAAACCATCTTAGAGCTGTATTGTGTACTGTAGAACAGATCAGGAGCCTTGCCTATTTCTAAGTGTGCTAGGAGTTCTTGTAACTGTTGGCTGTCGGATCGAGTTTGTACCAGGTGTTGTATAAATCAAATATGCTAGTGGAAATCCTTCCTGTTGAGGAAGAAGGGAAGACGCAGGAGATTAAACTCCGAACTTCCATAAACAAACTCTTGACCTTATCTTTTACATTTACGCAATTTTTTCTGTTCACCGTTGAATCGTGTTTTTCTGCATAAATTTTATCACTGAGACTCTCCAAGCTGGTAACTCGGCTTGAGGTTAGCTATAAGCTGTAAAATATTTTTAAAACAGATTTTTCGTTAAAACTAGTAAAGGAGTTCATTCACCCCCCCTCCCCCTTCTGAACTCCCGAGCCATATTTTCGATCCTAACATACACTACATTAGATGATTAAATTACAAAACCAACATACAATTACTAAAAACAAAAACATACAATCCCTAGATAAACATTAAAATAAATGCTTTGTAGTTAGTAAATTAATCTTAATCACATTCATAATGTCCCCATATGTGTCAACCAAGTTGGCTTAAAGTTGATTTACTTGATTATGAAGTAGATTGCATTTTTTTATTGAGTACTTTAGAAATTATTCTGTCGAGCCATGATTTATTTGTGCAGGATGATCACTCTCTCATATTCATCTGACCCAATTACCTACTTCTTCACCCTTATCCTCAACAATCATCATATTGTGCAAATTAAACACATAAGCTTGACTTTCTTCAACTTAATTTTGTACCAAAATCCACAAGGACCTCCGACAATTGCCCAACAAGCTTGAAGAACCTCAAATTCCCGCTTGAAACACTTGGTTTGCTTATTTTCTTCGGAATCTATGGTAAAGAATTAAAAGGTCCAATCTATTTCTTTGGTGTAAATACGTCCAATCCTACTTGATACCCTTGCATGGTGCGCCTTGGGATCCGAGCAGAGTTTAAAGGGCCTAGACCCCAAGGAGGTTTAGTACCCGAGCCCGTGCAAATTTTTATGCCCAAAAGCTCTCACCTTATCCAGTGTCTCAAAGCAATAATAACGCCTCTTAAGGTGTACCATGAACACGCGACATATTGGTCTTAGCTCGAGTAGTTATGTCGACAATCATACCTTGAGAAGTAGTCTATTCAGGCATAACATCACGCGTAAATCCTACCCAAGCACATCACCCGTGGGGTAAATTGCTCACATTAACCACCTAAATCCTCTATAAAAGCCCAGTATGACTCCCTTTGTACTAACTCAAAAATGCACAAGCTTTTTAGCATTGGGATACATTCTTGCTCCCTCGTACCCCGACCACCCGACCTGATTTAAGCAAAAATACTTCTGGTCCCTATAACTTGTTTATGTGATTTCAGGACACCTGAGGTAGCATATTTCCATTCAGTATTTCAAGCATATATCAAGGTGAAATCTCCAAACACCTGACCTGGTGGTGGATTCTTGGCTGAGAAAAATTTAGTTACATTAATTGGAACCATCCGTGGGAATCAAAAGATAGAAAATAGATTTTTCCACCGATAAGAGGTAGAACGCAGGAGATGAGAGAGAGCAGTAGAAGCAACAATACTGAGAATCTATCCCGATGTCTTGAGAACCAAGGTTTCACAGTATCCTAGAGTGCACAACTAGTAGAAGCAACAATAGCAGGTCCTAGATTAACGAACATAGGCCAATCCTCACCCCTCAGTTGGAGAAGATTAAGCTTCGAGAAGAGGTCGCATGCTTGTGGGAGGAGAGAGGTTTGGGAACCCCGCCAGCTTCAGTCCGGGAATTACCCTTCCTGACAGAGGTACTGGTGCAGAGATTCATCAACATTCTAAGTTCTCTAATGTGGGGGAGAATGACAGAACTAGGGATACCAAGGAACACCTATCTAGGTTCAATTATGTAGTGCTCATGCACCAGTATACGGATCCTATCAAGTGCAGGATCTTCCTGAACACCCTGGTTAGGTCAGCCCAACAATGGTTCAATATCCACCGGGTGGGAGTATTAGTACCTTCCAAGACATTAGCAACCGGTTCACCAGTAGCAAGAATCATCCCATGACGAGCAGGAGAACCTAAATGAATACATAAGGTGCTTAATAGACTACTTATTACGGTGCCTTCAGCCACCCTCACTTGCTGATCGGGCATTTACTCAAGGTTTGAGAGGTGGTGATTCATTCATATACCTAATCAAGAAATCTTCAAAGACATTTGATGAGCTCCAGATCAGAGCAGAGAAGTACGTCAATGTCGAGAAGATTCAAATGACCTAGAGAGTCGATTAGAAACCCCCTCCTATGCCATCCAAGGAGCCTCGGGGATAGAGAGTAGTGCCTAGGCCCACTCGTCCTGAGGCCCTTTGGCTACTGGGATAATCTTCTTCTCGAACACCTTTGAGGGTTGACAAGGCCCGAGCTCTAGAGATTTTGATTGGAGGAGGCTGGTACAAAGACCTCAGGGGAGTGAAGGAGGCCTAAGGAACCCAAAGTATTCTGTGACTATCACAGAGACTAGGGCCTCACGACTATAGAAAGTCATCATCTGGAATAGGAGATGGAGAGCATTGTCCAACATCAACCCACGTGCAGGCCATCTTGACTGGAGTAGGAGCACCAAGTCTCCCGAAGCGGGGGGCGAGGAGGGGAACTAGCAGAGAGAAAGGAAAGGCCCCAGTTGAGATAGAGTTGACCTATGATGTGGCCAAAATCAACCCCGAGGAGAGCGCCACTAGCCTCAGCCTTGGGGTAATATCAAAATTTGTTCAAGAGGACCCACTGATGGGAACTTCAACCAAGCAAGGAAAGCAAGGTGCCGGAATATGGAGAGCATGGAGGTCGGCATGAGAAAGAAGTACTCAATCCCCATTATTTCTTTTGGACCCGATGACTTACAAGGAGGTGTTGATAAGAAAAATGACGCCCTCGTGATCAGAGCCCTGATTTCCAATTATGAGGTGACTCGTATGATTGTGGACTCTGGATCTCAATCAATGTTATCTTCAAGGGGGTCGTGGACCAAATGGATTTGGGAGAATATCGTATGGATCCCATCCAAACCCCCTATTCGGGATCACTGGCCACTCCTTGAAACCTAAGGGGTTTTTTAATCTACCTATCTTGTTTGGAACTAGGGAGTTAAGGAAGACTCAAGTAGTAAAATTCACTGTGGTAGAAGCTTCCTCCTCATACAATGTTATCTTGGACAGACTGCCCATAGCTTCCTTCATGGTTGTGGATTTGGACCTATATCATAAGATAAAGTTCCCAGTGGGCGATGATATAGGGGAAATCATCGTGGATATAAAGGTGGCCAGGATGTGAGATCTGGAAGATTAGTATGGTTTATTACGCCGATTTAATCGAGTTTAGCATGGATCAAATCAGCGCGATCCGATCGAAGTAGAACAGTTCAGAGCTGAACTGCTTTGTTGAGCGTTGAGCTGGTTTTCTGTCGCGAGCTATTTTGGGAAAATAGCTTAGGAGCGAGCGGCTCTGGGAGGTGCCGTATAAGTGTCAGCTGTTATGAACTTGAGTGTAATCTGGATTCAACTTGGGGATGTACTTGGTGCCCTGAGCTCAGTAGTCAGATCACAGAGTTGCGCAACGCTATTTAGTGAAATCAGCTTTTGTGAGACCTGGAAATCAATAATGAGATTAATTTTTGGATTAATCGGCGTTTAGAGCAATTCTAGAAATTTTGGTATTTTTGATCTTGAGATCTATTTTTTGAGATCTGGTTTTGTGGTGAAAGCTGGTCGTGGTGAAAAAACAGTCGCAACGTTTATGTGGTATCGCGAGATTTCGATATGCCGTCGTTTAGGCGAAGTCTGGTACTAGCTGCAAGGAGTTTGTTGCGTCTGGTTGAGCAGTCGAGAGCAAATGTCAACACGGGTCAGCGCTCCTGTAGCTTGCGTCTGCTAGTGCGCGAGAGTTAGCGTCTGGATGACGTAGGATGTGCGACGTCGTTTTGGTTAGCGCTAAGGAATCCAGTCGTTGGATTAGCGACCAGCTGCTGGGTCTGTGCGACGTCGTTTATATAAGTTGGAACTCAGCGTTTTCATGCAACGTCTGGTACCAGTTTTTGGTTTTTGGAGCATCCAGTCGTTGGGTTGTCCAGCTTTTGGGTTTGAGGACCAGTCGCAAGTATCAAGTGACGTGTCACCTTTCGACGTCGTTTTGCGTTGTTGGGATTTATTAGTTATGGGATTCAGCAGCTGTTGGTTGTTGTTGCAACTGCTGGTTTTGTCGGTGGACGTTGTAATTAGATTCCAGTCGCGAGATATATATATAGGAAGACTTGGTCTTCGATTTTGAGTACCAGATCCCATACTTAGCGAAATATTCTCTCGATTGTCGACCTCTGTTTCTCAAACCCTAGTACTGTTCACCGTGAGTTTCTCCGGCGAATTCTCGTCGTTTCCGATAATCGTTGTTCACGTTCGAGGTGGCGTTGGACTCCCATTGAAAAGCTCTATCATCCTATACCCTTTTTGGAGGCTGTTGTTGGCCGGAGCAGAAGCACGAAGTTTCTGGTTTAGCTCGTGCATTTCATAGTTCAGGTAGAACTTCGTTAATTCGATGAGATCTTGTTCCTAGCCTAGATTTAAGCTTCCTGTTGAGTTGTTGTGTAGGATGATAGCTAGTTGAGTGTGTGTAACTCCCAGCGTGCTTTATGTGTATTAGAGTCCCTGTGATTTATGCCCTGTGTGCTTCGACAGGTTGCAATCCGGTTTTCTCGGGACCTTTGCTTGTAGTAATTGTTGCACAGAGAGTATAAGGTACGAATCTTGAGCTTGTGATAGCTGGGAAGTTGCGTGAGATATTATGTGAGGCTGCTGGGATGTTTCGGTGAACATGGCTGTGTATTGCTTGCTATGCATTTGTGTTATGCTAGCTGTTTTATGTGAATTGCATACACGCGTTGGTTCACGCATATTTCAGATCCCTCGTGTATTGTATCATGCAGCCTTGTATCTTGTTGTATTGTTGTTGTTTGATTCTTACCAGTATGCGAGGGCGAGCGGCGATACCGCACTCTCATCTCCCTGCTGGGATCTGTTAGCCACCATGCGCCGAGTGGTTAACTACCACAGTTCATGGGCGAGGCAACGGCAGGTTGAGTTGTTTGATGCATCTGGTATTCGGGTGTAGTTTCAAGGAGAGTGGCTCATTAGCACACTTTGAACACACCCTGTGGCCACTGATTCGTTGCAGATCTTGTGGAGCTATGTTTGAGTTCCTTGGCTCCCTTTTTGGTTTAAGCCTTCAGTTGTTATCCGGTGTCTCATGCATAGCATCTGCATTTTATCTTATGCTTTTATTTAGCTGTTTCAGTTGCTCTCCGTACTGGGGTTTGACCCAATGTACCTCTGGGGCTTGGTTTGTTTTCCTTGCTTGTGTTGTTTTCAGGGAATCCAGGTTTTACAGCTGGTCGTGACTTTAACCCAGCTGGAGGTGCCCCAGGAGGTGGTTAGAGTATCTCAGTTGCGTATAGGATATTTATATGTATCAGTACAGTTAGCCAGGGGTTGCCCTGTGCTTTGTTGTTGTATCCAGTGGTTGAAGTCTGATACTTGTGTTTGAATGCGATACTGTATTGTTATGGCTTGTAGCCATTTGTTATTTTGTCGGTTTCGTAAACTGGGATATCTATTTTGAGTATCGCACTATTTTAAATTATATTGTTTTAAACCGTCAGGCCAAAATTAAAAAATTTTACCCGCTTTTTAGTGGATTCCGCTTGTGTTTGTGTGTTTTAACTCTGTTATAAGAACGAGGCCTGAAATTTTTGGTATCAGAGCTTAAGCTGGGATAAGCTCAATTTCCTTGATCACACTTGAGTCTAGGCACAGTGTCGTGTGTTGCATGTGCTTGACTATGTGACTTATGTGCTGTATATTGTTGAGATATCTATGCTGTATCTGTTTTGTGTTGCTTATCCTATTGTGTGTATTTTTAGATGCCGCCTAGACGTCGTGGTAGAGGTAGGGGCAGTTTGAGGAATCGGCAGGATATAACGAGTATCAGCGTAGTGCTCGTAGTCGTAGCCATGTTGGGCATGAGGAGGAGGAGGAAGTTGGTGACTTTCCTGCTCCGATGGAGCGGATGGATGTTGTTATAGCGAGGTTCCAGCGGATGAACCCTCCGGTCTTTAATGGTGACGAGTCCAGTGAGGATGCAGACTCGTGGCTCCGATACATTATTGGTCTTTTCGATCGGGTTCATTATGATGATGATCTTCGGCTGAGTTTGGTGACCCTCTTGCTTAGGAAGGCGGCAGAGCGCTGGTGGCGAGGCTCTTCGAGTACCTTGTTGGAGACCGGCGTTGGGATCTCTTGGGGCAGTTTTTGCGAGACCTTCCGACAGGAGTATGTACCCGAGTCTTATGTGAACGCCCATGAGCGGGAGTTCGATCATCTGGAGCAGGGCTCCATGACGGTGAGGGAGTATGCACGTACGTTCTCTTCTTTATTGGCGTATGTTCCGCACGTTTCTGGCCGGGAGAGGGCCAAGAGGACCAGATTTCTAGAGGGCTTGAATGAGGAATTATATCAGATGGTGCTGACCAGCAAACCCAAGACGTATGCCTCAAAATCACGTGATTAATCCCAAATCCAAAACAATTAACCACTAATCAAAATTCTCAATCCTCACAATCCTTCTACCCAGTGTGTTGGTGTGCAGGGCTCCTGCAACATTTGTGGTCAGTACGGGCATTTTGCTAGAGTGTGTCCGTCAGCTGGATCACAGCAGACCGCGGCCCAGCCTCAGGGTCATGGAGGTCAGTCTAGGGGTTGTTCCCCTCAGTTTCAGCAGCCTCGGTTGGGTGAGACTCAGTTCAGGCCATTTCAGTAGCCTGGTCCATCATGGTTCGGAAAGTCATCTTAGCAGTTTTATTCTGGACCTCAGCATGCTCAGGTCAACGCCATCACTAGGGAGTAGGCCGAGGAGACGCCGAGTCGGGTGATCGCATGTAATTGTCTTGTTTTTGATTTTCCTGCGTGTGTGTTGTTTGACACCGGTGCATCTCATTCTTTTGTTTCTGATTGTTTTTTATCGAGCATGGTCTGTGTACCATCCCTTTGCGCGATGCTGTTTCTGTTTCTACCCCTGGCGGTGTGAGCCTGTTTTCCCAGGAGGTTTTGTTAGATGGCGTGTTGCGGTTTGGTGAGCATGTGTTGTTGTCGAATCTGATCCGTCTGATGTTGTGGGATTTTGATTGTATTGTTGGGATGGACGTGTTGTCCAAGTATAGGGCCTCCGTGGACTGTTTCCATGGGATTGTGCGTTTTAAGCCTTTGTCTGGCGAGAAGTGGGACTTCTACGGCCAGAATTCTCGATCGAAGATCCCGTTAGTCTCAGCGATGGAGATGTTCAGTCTGTTGTCCTTAGGGAATGCTGGCTTTATGATCTACGCTTTGGATGCGTCTTCTTCTTCTCGTGTGCAGCTTAGTGACGTTCCCGTAGTGCGAATTTTCCCCGATGTTTTTCCAGAGGATATTCCTGGTTTTCCTCCGAGGAGGGAGATAGACTTCAGCATTGAGCTGGTGCCTGGCACAACTCCGATTTCTCATGCCCCGTTGTTGGGGAACCGTGGCGGATCCGGATCGCGCCTCTCGGCGGGGCAGCGGAAGAACAAAAATTGGGCCGGGAGACGATCAATACAATTCAAAATTCAATCATGCAATGACCATTCATAGGGTGTTTCTCGGGGTTACCTTTCTGGCAACTCGTGCCTGGCTCCGACCAGTTTCGCGAGGAAACCGGAACTTCATGGTAGGCGGCGGTAGATTACGTCAATCAGGTCCACGATCGGAAGTGAGACTCCTTCGTCAGCCTACACTATAAGGCCTCACGAGATCAGCATGGATGGATTCTCCTCGTCAAGTTGGCCGGAACAATTTCCGGCGAAGCAAGACGGCGGCGGCGGCGGCGGCGGAGAGAGGAGAGGGGGCGGCACTTTTGCTAGGGTTAGGGTTTGTAGTTTGTATCAAAGTGTTATGTGATTAAGTCTAAGTCTACTTTAAGTAGACTTAATGATGGACTTGGACCGGCCCAACGGGCCCGGGTCCAACGGATGAACATTCGGTTCATCCCCATCACCGTGACTTCATCATAACTCCGATCTCCGATCAGATCGGACCGATCGACTCAGATTCCAAAATTGAATACTATGATCTGAAAAACCATTTTTCAGAACCCCAGTGCAAAATGATCGTTTTGCCCCTCAACAGCGGGAAATCACGATTTGACCCCTGTTGACTTTTAGGAAGTCGCACTCCCCAAAATCCTCTTCCCTTGCTCAACACATTGAGCTCAGTATCCGTGCGGGAATCTCGAATCCAGTACTTGTGAGACCCTCAATGATTCAGGGATACATCTAGCTGTGGGCCCACAACCATTGTCGCTCCGGAATCACAATTCCAGACTTGCCCATCGGATCATGGTAAGAGCGTCAAGCAACATCGCCCCATGATCCCCTAGGTATCACTGATAGTGCCTGCAAGAACCAGTTGGTCGTGGTTAGCGTAAAGTACGGTCCTTTCAATACATATATCCCGATCAGATCAACGATCATTGGAAAATCGAGAGTCGCTATAGATCTGATAGCTATGCGTACATCTTGGAGATCGAATAGTGACATCGCGAGTGTAACTAGGTAAACCCATTTACCTAAAACACTTCTAGTACTCTTGCCAGAGATTTATACACTATATCCCCTCAGATAGCATAGGATATCCACGCATGTCTGCGAGCGGTGAATCCTCGACAATGATACATCGACTCCTACATGCATCGGGGTCTCACCCAATCCCGCCGCCTAATGACCCCAAGTGAGTCGGCAAACGAGTCAAAGTGAGACGCCTATCATGTAGAGTCTCAATGACGTTTCGAGTCGTGAGGACTAATCAGTACAACCAAGACCTCGGACTTATCCACTCGACAAATGGTAACCACTTGGAAAGTCCGAACGAGGTTAGTTCGAGAGATCACCAGGTCACTATCTATCTGCATGCTCAGAACATCACAATGTTCCCTACCAACTAAACATGGTACTTCGCATCGCAGATACTAGTATCAATCTCGGGCGGCCTTATCCTCATTTTGACGGCCCAATCGCCTAGGAACTTGTTCAGAATACACAGTGACTATTAGATGTGTTTCATGATAGCCGTCATACCCACTATCACATCTAACATACACTATAGTGCATTCTAGGTCCTTACTCAACGCAATTGTTAATCATTATACAACACAATGAAAGTAAAGAATGCCATAAATGAAATTCGAATATCATATATATAAAGATTGTCATATACAAGAGTCTATAAACCCACACGCCACAAGTTGGCTAGTTGGGCATCTACTCTAACAATCTCCCACTTGCCCTAAGGCCAACTACTCATCAGACGGAGTACCATTGTTTCACGATGTTTTTCAAACAACGGTCCAGGCAAGGGCTTCGTAAGTGGATCAGCAACGTTGTCCGCAGAGGCGACTCTCTCAACTGCTATGTCACCTCTAGCCACAATATCCCAGATTATGTGGTATTTCCTCAGTATGTGTTTGGATCTTTGGTGAGACCTAGGCTCCTTTGCTTGCGCACGGCACCCGTGTTGTCGCAGTACACCGGGACTGGACCAGCTCCATTAGGAATGACGCCCAACTCTTGGACGAAATTCCTTATCCAAACGGCCTCCTTAGCAGCAGCTGATGCTGCGATGTACTCAGCCTCAGTGGTTGAATCCGCGATGGTGTCTTTTTTGGAACTCTTCCAAGAGACAGCACCACCATTGAGCATGAATACAAATCCAGAGGTTGACTTCGAATCATCCACGTCACACTGGAAGCTAGAATCAGTGTAGCCTTCCAGTTTCAGTTCACCACCCCCATAGACCATGAACATATTCTTAGTCCTTCGCAAGTACTTAAGAATATCCTTCACAGCCTTCCAATTCAATTGGCCTGGGTTGGCCTGGTAGAGGCTCATGACACTCAGAGCATATGCGACATCCGGTCTAGTCGAGATCATGCCATACATAATGCTACCTATTGCCGTGGCATATGGCACACGTGCCATACCCTCTATCTCCTCATCAGTTTTCGGACACATAGACATAGATAGAGTGACCCCGTGGCACATAGGTAGGTGTCCTCTCTTAGACTCTTCCATAGAGAACCTCTTAAGTATGGTATCAATGTAGGTAGCTTGGGTGAGTCCGAGCATCTGTTTAGATCTATCCCGATAGATCTGTATTCCATGAATATAGGATGCTTCACCCATGTCCTTCATCGAAAATCTACTAGACAACCATACTTTAGTTGACTGCAGCATTCCTACATCATTTCCAATGAGTAGAATGTCATCCTTCATTGCGCTTTGGACACAGCGCTTTTAACTACCTTCTTATACACACATGGCTCCTCGGGATTCTTGATGAAACTGAATTCCTTAATTGTTTCATCGAATCTCAGGTTCAAACTTCGCGATGCTTGTTTAAGACCGTTGATCGATCTCTGAAGCTTGCATACCTTATGCTCGCTTCCAACAGATGTGAAACCCTCAGGCTGCGTCATATAGATCTCTTCCTTAATGTTTCAATTAAGGAACGCATTTTTTCACATCCATTTGCCATATCTCATAGTCGTACCATGCGGCTATGGCTAATAAGATTCTAATCGACTTGAATATTGCGACTGGTGAAAAGGTTTCATCATAGTCAACACCTTGCCTTTGAGTGTAACCTTTCGCGACCAGTCGTGCCTTGTAGGTCATTACCTTACCATCAGGCCCAAGTTTCCTCTTGTATATCCATTTACACCCAATAGGAACAATTCCTTCGGGAGGATTAACAAGAGTCCAAACTTGGTTAGCATGCATTGAGTCAAACTCAGACTGCATTTTCAAGCCACAAATTAGAATCAGCATCGGAAATTGCCTCCTTGAAAGTTCTTGGATCAGATCCAACAACTTGATCACCTTGATCATCTTCAAGGAGAAAACCATATCTCTCAGGAGCCCTAGGAACCCTTTCGGATCACCTAGGTGCGACCATTTCTGGTATTGGCTCTGGAGGTGCAGGAGATTCACTTGGTACTTCGATCGGATCTCGAACCTCTTCGAGTTCTACTATTCTGCCCTTTCTATCAAGTAGAAATTCCCTTTCCATAAAGGTGGCATTACTAGAAACAAACACTTTTGTTTCGCTCGGATAGTAGAAGTAGTATCCAATGGAATTCTTTGGATACCCTATGAAGTAGCATAAGATGGATCTCGTATCCAGCTTATCTCCCATTGTCTGCTTCACGTAAGCAGGACATCCCCAAATCCTCATGTATGAGTACTTGGGTGGTTTGCCCATCCATATCTCATATGGAGTCTTATCCACTGCCTTGGTGTGGACATTGTTCAACAACATTATCGTCGTTTCGAGCGCATAGCCCAAACGAGGTAGGATGTTCAGTGAAGCTCATCATAGATCGAACCATGTCTAATAAGGTCCGATT
>KV019059.1:142420-156150 GCA_001598015.1 Dorcoceras hygrometricum | reverse complement strand
TTTCCCTTGAGACAAGACTCACAAGTCGGTAGGGAGTTAATGTCTGACAGATCAAACATGTCACTCCTAACTAACTTGTTCATCCTACTTAGAGAAATATGACCTAGTCTAGCGTGCCAAAGTTGTGCTGGGTTCAAGTTATCGTGTTTTCCTTTTAATCGTTGTTGTATGTGCTTCGACATCGCGAGTTGGAACGTCTTTTAATTTTAAGGTGTATAAATCGTTTTCGCGTTCCCCAATTACAATTTAACATTCATTCTTGTAAATATTGCAAATCAAATTAGCAAACATACAAGAATATCCATCACTATCAAGCATAGAAACAGAAATAATGTTCTTTATTAATTCGGGAACAAATAAAACGTTTCTCAATAACAACTTAAATTCAGAAGACATAAATAAATAAACATATCCCAAGAAGTCGAATTAAGAGACATATTTATTTCAATATAGAACATATCTTTCGCAGTTCCCAACTGCTCGAGGTACTCCTTGCATTTCCTCCTCCAATGCCCAGGCTTGTGGCAGTGGTGGCAAATATCCTCACACTTGTTCGGCTTGTAAGCCTTTGCCTTCGGTTTCTTGGCGGACTTTTCCTCCTTCGCAGGAGCAGAACGCTTCTTGCTCTAGCATCTGGGCCCCTTCTTCGCAGAAGAGCCCATTAGGAGGACGGGTTTGTCCTTCTTTATGGTTCCTTCAAACACTACAAGCATGTTAACCACCTCTTCAAGGGTGGCTGCCAGCTTGTTCATGTTGAAGTTGACCACAAAGGGGTCAAATGCAGCGGGTAGGGAGAGGAGAAGTACATCCACCGACAGCTCGTGTGGAAGTGCGATATCAAGGGCCGACAGCTTTTCAACGAGCCCAATCATACGAACCCCATGCTCGCGGACCGAAGTCCCATCGCTCATGCGGCCTTTCATAAGCTCCTTGACAGCCGTGAACCTCTCATGTCGAGAGTTCTCCCCGTACAGTTCTTTGAGATGAAAAAGTATGTCAGAAGCATACTTTGTCTTCTCAAAGCGCCGTTGCATTTCATTGGACATCGACGCCATCACATAGCATCGAGCTTTAACCTCGTCGTCCCACCATTGTTTAAGCATTACCAGCTCCTCAGGGCTGATATCGGCAGGGGCTTCCTTCGGAGAACTCTTCTCTATCGCATAAAGAAGTTTCTCCGAAGCCAATACAAGATTGAGGTTGCGGAGCCAGTCTTGGTAGTTCAGACCGGTGAACCTGTTGCTATCCAGTATAGCAGCAAGCGGGTTTTTCATCGAAACCATTTTATAATGCAGTAATACTGAAAAGGAAAGTAGACAAACATCACTAACTATATATAAAATAATCGCTAAGACATAAAACAAGGTCGTTAAGTTTTATGAATTACCCTCCCACTATTTTAACGATTTCACCACCCTCTAATGAAATCGAGAAAGCAAGCTTCTTTAGTGGGTACACGAAGCCCAATCAAGCGATCATGGACCCGAATAATATCAGCCATCCATGACCGCAAAAGGTAGTTTCCGATTGCAACCGGTGCAACCTCCATGTATTCACCTCACGTCCATTAAGGGCCCAATAATATGACGCAGTTTACTATCACGTGTCAAGATGACCCATCAATGTTGAGTCGTGAAGGACGGTCCCCTTAACGTCCCCAATAATATGATCCAATGTTAAAGGGAGTTCCAACCGAACTCACAACAATTGTCAATGGAGTGGACAGCTTTCCGGCATACATGACCCCCTCAATAATATGATCCGGGCCATGTATAGGGTAGAATCGACGTACACTCATTGTTGATGGAAGGTAGGGATAATTTAAACAAATTTAAATTCCCATTAGTTTATCGAATAAACATTTATCTTGATATTAGTTTTAAATCGTATTTAAAACGAGAGATTTTATTTTTGAAAACTTTGGTCTCATGCAGTTATTTTAAATCAAATTTAAAACATGCGGATTCAACTAACTATATATCATATATATAAAAACATTGGGATGATCGATCGCGAGAGCTATGCGGTCCATGGTTGCCAGCCACGGACCTGGGTCCAATCCTAGAGGTAATGAAATATGCAATGCAATCCTATTACAATGCTTCCGGTTTTACAGATCTTCGGTCTTCAATATTCTTGATCGTCATTGTCCACCGTCTTCGGATGTCCTCCCACTAAACCTAGTAAATTTATATTTAAATTTACCATGAAGGGGTGGGAACGGGCCACAAACAGGCCCACTTTAAATGATGATAAAAAATATTTACAAACCGAATCACAAAAACCTATCGCATACACCTAACAAATTGGGCACGACTCTCGATCATCCCAATCATGCAGATAATCTAATTAACATGCATAAATTAAATAATCCAATTATTTATCGCAAAATCATATTTTAATCATAAAATCGCATTTTATAATAAAATCGTATTTCTTCGATAAAATCAAATTTTAATCAACAAAATCATATTTCATTATAAAATCATATTCTATAATTAAAATCACATTTTGCTATTTTAATTGCATCATATTTGGGCTAAAACAATTTTGGGCCCAAAAATCTCAAAATTTCAAAATCGACCAAAATGGGCCTGATATGGTATATTGGCCCGAAAACTTCACGGGCTGCCCGGGACAGGCCCGAACTAAACCCTAGAAGAAATCAGCCGTCACGACATTGCCGGAGCATCGCCGGGCGGCGGCCGCCACCAACAAAATTGCGTCGCGCACATCGGCCGGCCATAATGCCTTAGATTGCGCGGCCAGCGCGCGCACAAGGCAGCCAACGACCAGCTTCCTCACGTGACCAGCGACCGACGAACAGCGCAAAAATTTTGCACGGGCAGTGGCTGCGAGGCGGCGACCGGCCGGTTGTTTTAAAAAAAAATTTGTTTCGATTTTAAAAACGAGATTTTATGCAATATGGCACTACTGTATTGATCAGATCCGAACCTTGGCTCTGATACCACTGTTGGGGAACCGTGGCGGATCCGGATCGCGCTTCCCGACGGGGCAGCGGAAGAACAAAAATTGGGCCGGGATACGATCAATACAATTCAATTCAATCATGCTATGACCATTCATAGGATGTTTCTCAGGGTTACCTTTCTGGCAACTCGTGCTTGGCTCCGGCCAGTTTCGCGAGGAAACCGGCACTTCACGGTAGGCGGCGGTAGATTACATCAATCAGGTCCACAACCGGAAGCGAGACTCCTTCATCGGCCTGCACTAGAAGGCCTGACGAGATCAGCACGGACGAATTCTCCTCGTCAAGTTGGCCGGAAAAATTTCCGGCGAAGCAAGACGGCGGCTGCGGCGGCTTTTGAGAGAGGAGAGGGGGCGGCACTTTTGCTAGGGTTAGGGTTTGTAGTTTGTATCAAAGTGTTATGTGATTAAGTCTAAGTCTACTTTAAGTAGACTTAATGATGGACTTGGACCGGCCTAACGGGCCCGGGTCCAACGGATGAACATTCGGTTCATCCCCATCACCGTGACTTCATCATAACTCCGATCGCCGATCAGATCGGACCGATCGACTTAGTTTTCAAAACCTAATACTATGATCTGAAAAACCATTTTTCAGAACCCCAGTGCAAAATGACCGTTTTTCTCCTCAACAGCGGGAAATCACGATTTTACCCCTGTTGACTTTTAGAAAGTCGCACTCCCCAAAATCCTCTTCCCTTGATCAACACATTGAGCTCAGTATCCGTGCGGGAATCTCGAATCCAGTACTTGTGTGACCCTCAATGGTTCAGGAATACAGCTAGCCGTGGGCCCACAACCATTGTGGCTCCGGAATCACAATTCCGGACTTGCCCATCGGATCATGGTAAGTGCGTCTAGCAACATCGCCCCATGATCCCCTAGGTATCACTGATATTGCCTTCAAGAACCATTTGGTCGTGTTTAGCGTACATTACGGTCCTTTCAATCCATATATCCCGATCAGATCAACGATCATTGATAAATCGAGAGTCGCTATAGATCTGATAGCTATGCGTACATCTTGGAGATCGAATAGTGACATCGCGAGTGTAACTAGGTAAACCCATTTACCTAAAACACTTCTAGTACTCTTGCCAGAGATTTATACACTATATCCCCTCAGATAGCATAGGATATCCACGCATGTCTGCGAGCGATGAATCCTCGACAACGATACATCGACTCCTACATGCATCGGGGTCTCACCCAATCCCACCGCCTAATGACCCCAAGTGAGTCGGCAAACGAGTCAAAGTGAGACGCCTATCATGTAGAGTCTCAATGACGTTTCGAGTCGTGAGGACTAATCAGTACAACCAAGACCTCGGACTTATCCACTCGACAAATGGTAACCACTTGGAAAGTCCGAACGAAGGTAGTTCGATAGATCACCAGGTCACTATCTATCTGCATGCTCAGAACATCACAATGTTCCCTACCAACGAAACATGGTACTTCGCATTGCAGATACTAGTCTCAATCTCGGGCGGCCTTATCCTCATTTTGACGGCCCAATCGCTTAGGAACTTGTTCAGAATACACAGTGACTATTAGATGTGTTTCATGATAGCCGTCATACCCACTATCACATCTAACATACACTATAGTGCATTCTAGGTCTTTACTCAACTCAATTGTTAATCATTATACAACACAATGAAAGTAAAGATTGCCATAAATGAAATTTGAATATCATATATATAAAGATTGTCATATAGAAGAGTCTATAAACCCACACGCCACAAGTTGGATAGTTGGGCATCTACTCTAACAATCTCCCACTTGCCCTAAAGCCAACTACTCATCAGACGGAGTCCCATTGTTTCGTGATGTTTTTCAAACAACGGTCCAGGCAAGGGCTTCGTAAGTGGATCAGCAACGTTGTCCGCAGAGGCGACTCTCTCAACTGCTATGTCACCTCTAGCCACAATATCCCGGATTATGTGGTATTTTCTCAGTATGTGTTTGGATCTTTGGTGAGACCTAGGCTCCTTTGCTTGCGCAACGGCACCCGTGTTGTCGCAGTACACCGGGACTGGACAAACTCCATTAGGAATGACGCCCAACTCTTGGACGAAATTCCTTATCCAAACGGCCTCCTTAGCAGCAGCTGATGCTGCGATGTACTCAGCCTCAGTGGTTGAATCCGCGATGGTGTCTTGCTTGGAACTCTTCCATGAGACTGCACCACAATTGAGCATGAATACAAATCCAGAGGTTGACTTCGAATCATCCACGTCACACTGGAAGCTAGAATCACTGTAGCCTTCCAGTTTCAGTTCACCACCCCCATAGACCATGAACATATTCTTAGTCCTTCGCAAGTACTTAAGAATATCCTTCACAGCCTTCCAATGCAATTGGCCTGGGTTGGCCTCCTAGCGGCTCATGACACTCATAGCATATGCGACATCCGGTCTAGTCGAGATCATGCCATACATAATGCTACCTATTGCCGAGGCATATGGCATATGTGTCATACCCTCTATCTCCTCATCAGTCTTCGGACACATAGACTTAGATAGAGTGACCCCGTGGCACATAGGTAGGTGTCCTCTCTTGGACTCTTCCATAGAGAACCTCTAAAGTATGGTATCGATGTAGGTAGCTTGGGTGAGTCCGAGCATCCGTTTAGATCTATCCCGATAGATCTATATTCCATGAATATAGGATGCTTCACCCATGTCCTTCATTGAAAATCTACTAGACAACCATACTTTAGTTGACTGCAGCATTCCTACATCATTCCCAATGAGTAGAATGTCATCAACATAAAGTACGAGGAATGTTACAGAGCTTTTAACTACCTTCTTATACACACATGGCTCCTCGAGATTCTCGATGAAACCGAATTCCTTAATTGTTTCATCGAATCTCAGGTTCCAACTTCGCGATGCTTGTTTGAGACCGTAGATCGATCTCTGAAGCTTGCATACCTTAAGCTCGCTTCCAACAGATGTGAAACCCTCAGGCTGCGTCATATAGATCTCTTCCTTATTGTTTCCATTAAGGAACGCAGTTTTCACATCCATTTGCCATATCTCATAGTCGTACCGTGTGGCTATGGCTAATAAGATTCTAATCGACTTGAACATTGCGACTACTGAAAAGGTTTCATCATAGTTAACACCTTGCCTTTGAGTGTAACCTTTCGCGACCAGTCGTGTCTTGTAGGTGATTACCTTACCATCAGGCCCAAGTTTCCTCTTGTATACCCATTTACATCCAATAGGAACAATTCCTTCGGGAGGATTAACAAGAGTCCAAACTTGGTTAGCATGCATTGAGTCAAACTCAGACTACATTGCTTCAAGCCACAAATTAGAATCAGCATCGGAAATTGCCTCCTTGAAAGTTCTTGGATCAGATCCAACAACTTGATCACCTTGATCATCTTCAAGGATAAAACCATGTTGGGGATCCGGATCCGCCCCCTGGCGAGGCAGCGGAAGAACATAATATAAACAGCCGGGAGACGATCAATACGAAAAATTGATAACAGTTATCGACATACATAGGGGGTTCAAAACCACTACCTTGCTGGCACTTGTGCCTGGCTCCAACCGCAGTTACAATAACGTCGGCTCTTCTCGGTAGACTGCGGTAGAGATTTCCAATCCGGTCCACGACCAGAACCGAGACTCCTTCGTCAGCCTGCACTAGAAGCACTGACGAATTCTGCACGAGCGGATTCTTCTCGTCGAGTTGGCCAGAACGAATTCCGGCAACTCGAGGCGGCGGCGGCGGCGGCGGCTTGTGAGAGGAGAGGGAGGGGCGGCTATGCACTTAGGGTTAGGGTTAAGAGAGTGTTGTGTTTAATCAAGTCTCTTAATTCAACATAAATAGATTAAGTGTTGGACTTGGACCGGCCCAACGGGCCCGGGTCCAACAATGAACATTCAGTTCATCTCCACCACCGAGATTTCATCGTAACTTCGATCGCCGATCAGATCGGACCGATCGACTCAGTTTTCGAAACTGAATAATATGATCTGAAAAACCGTTTTTCAGAACCCCAGTGCAAAAAGACCGTTTTGCCCCTCAACAGTGGGAAACCCCGGTTTGACCCCTGTTGACTTTTAGGAAGTCGCACTTCCCGAAATCCTCTTCTCGTGCTCAACACATTAAGCTGAGTATCCATGCGGGAATCTCGAATCTAGTACTTGTGTGACCCTCAATGGTTCAGGGATACAGCCAGCCGTGGGTCCACAACCATTGTGGCTCCGAAATCACAATTTCGAACTTGCCAAACGGATCATGGTAAAGCATCTAGCAACATCGCCCCATGATCCCATAGGTATCACTGATAGTGCCTACAAGAACCAGTTGGTCGTGGTTAGCGCACAGTACGGTCCTTTCAATCCATATATCCCGATCAGATCAACGACCATTGGTAAATCGAGAGTCGCTATAGATCCAATAACTATGCGTACATCTTGGAGATCAAATAGTGACATCGTGAGTGTAACTAGGTAAACACATTTACCTAAAACACTTCTAGTACTCTGGCCAGAGATTTATACACTATTATCCCCTCAGATAGCATAGGATATCCACGCATGTCTGCGAGCGGTGAATCCTATACAACGATGCATCGACTCCTACATGCATCGGGGTCTCACCCAATCCCGACGCTTATGACCCCAAGAGAGTCGGCAAACGGGTCAAAGTGAGACGCCTATCATGTAGAGTCTCAATGACGTTGCGAGTCGTGAGGACTAATCAGTACAACCAAGACCTCGGACTTATCCACTCGACAAATGGTAACCACTTGGAAAGTCCGAAGGAGGGTAGTTCGATAGATCACCAGGTCACTATCTATCTGCATGCTCAGAACATCACAATGTTCCCTACCAATGAAACATGGTACTTCGCATCGCAGATACTAGTCTCGAACTCGGGCGGCCTTATCCTCATTTTGACGGCCCAATCGACTAGGAACACGTTCAGAATACACAGCGACTATTAGATGTGTTTCATGATAGCCGTCATACCCACTATCACATCTAACATACGCTTTAGTGCATTATAGGTCTTTACTGAACGCAATTGTAAATCATTACACACATAATGAAAGTGAAGAACGCCATATAAGTAAATTCAAATATCATATATAAAGACTGTTTGTACAAGAGTCTATAATACCCACACGCCACAAGTTGGCTAGTTGGGCATCTACTCTAACAATCTCCCACTTGCCCTAAATCCAACTACACATCAGACGCAGTCCCATTGTTTTGCGATGTTTTTCAAACAACGATCCAGGCAAGGGCTTCGTAAGTGGATCAGCAACGTTGTCCGCAGAGGCAACTCTCTCAACTTTTATGTCACCTCTAGCCACAATATCCCGGATTATGTGGTATTTCCTCAGTATGTGTTTGGATCTTTGGTGAGACCTAGGCTCCTTTGCTTGCGCAACGGCACCCGTGTTGTCGCAGTACACCGGGACTGGACCAACTCCATTAGGAATGACGCCCAACTCTTGGACGAAATTCCTTATCCAAATGGCCTCCTTAGCAGCAGCTGATGCTGCAATGTACTCAGCCTCAGTGGTTGAATCCGCGATGGTGTCTTGCTTGGAACTCTTCCAAGAGACAGCACCACCATTGAGCATGAATACAAATCCAGAGGTTGATTTCGAATCATCCACGTCACACTGGAAGCTAGAGTCAGTGTAGCCTTCCAGTTTCAGTTCACCACCCCCATAGACCATGAATATATTCTTAGTCCTTCGCAAGTACTTAATAATATCCTTCATAGCCTTCCAATGCAATTGGCCGGGGTTGGCCTGGTAGCGGCTCGTGACACTCAGAGCATATGCGACATCCGGTCTAGTCGAGATCATGCCTTACATAATACTACCTATCGCCGAGGCATATGGTAAATGTGCCATACTCTCTATCTCCTCATCAGTCTTTGGACACATAGACTTAGATAGAGTGACCCCGTGGCACATAGGTAGGTTTCCTCTCTTGGACTCTTCCCTAGAGAACCTCTTAAGTATGGTATCGATGTAGGTAGCTTGGGTGAGTCCGAGCATCCGTTTAGATCTATCCCGATAGATCTGTATTCCAATAATATAGGATGCTTCACCCATGTCCTTCATCGAAAATCTTCTAGATAACCATACTTTAGTTGACTGCAACATTCCTACATCATTCCCAATGAGTAGAATGTCATCAACATAAAGTACTAGGAACGTCACAGCACTTTTAACTACCCTTTTATAGACACATGGCTCCTTGGGATTCTTGATGAAACCAAATTCCTTAATTGTATCATCGAATCTCAGGTTCCAACTTCGCGATGCTTGTTTGAGATCGTAGATCGATCTCTGCATGGCTCCTTGGGATTCTTGATGAAACCAAATTCCTTAATTGTATCATCGAATCTCAGGTTCCAACTTCGCGATGCTTGTTTGAGATCGTAGATCGATCTCTGAAGCTTGCATACCTTATGCTCGCTTCCAACAGATGTGAAACCCTCAGGCTGCGTCATATAGATCTCTTCCTTAATGTTTCCATTAAGGAACGCAGTTTTCACATCCATCTGCCATATCTCATAGTCGTACCATGTGGCTATGGCTAACAGTATTCTAATTGACTTGAACATTGCAACTGGCGAGAAGGTTTCATCATAGTCAACACCTTGCCTTTGAGTGTAACCTTTCACGACCAGTCATGCCTTGTAGGTCATTACCTTGCCATCAGGCCCAAGTTTCCTCTTGTATACCCATTTGCATCCAATAGGAACAATTCCTTCGGGAGGGTTAACGAGAGTCCAAACTTGGTTTGCATGCATTGAGTCAAACTCAGACTGCATTGCTTCAAGCCATAAATTAGAATCAGCATCAGAAATTTCCTCCTTGAAAGTTCTTGGATCAGATCCAACAACTTGATCACCTTGATCATCTTCAAGGAGAAAACCATATCTCTCAGGAGCCCTAGGAATCCTTTCGGATCTCCTAGGTGCGACCATATCTGGTACTGGCTCAGTAGGTGCGGGAGATTCACTTGGTACTTCAGTTGGTTCTCGAACCTCTTCGAGTTATACTATTTTGCCCTTTCTATCAAGTAGAAATTCCCTTTCCATAAAGGTAACATTCCTAGAGACAAACACTTTTGTCTCGCTGGGATAGTAGAAGTAGTATCCAATGGAATTCTTTGGATACCCAACGAAGTAGCATAAGATGGATCTCGTATCCAGCTTATCTCCCACTGTCTGATTCACGTAAGTAGGACATCCCAAATCCTCATAAATGAGTACTTGGGCGGTTTGCCCATACATATCTCATACGGAGTTTTATCCACTGCCTTGGTGTGGACATTGTTCAACAACATGACCGCTGTTTCGAGCGCATAGCCCCAAAACGAGGTTGGAAGCTCAGTGAAGCTCATCATAGATCGAACCATGTCCAACAAGGTCCGATTACGACGCTCCGCTACACCATTGAGCTGTGGTGTGGCCGAAGGGGTCCACTGTGAGAGAATCTCATTCTCCTTCAGATAGTTTTGAAACTCAGTACTCAAGTATTCACCACCTCGATCAGATCGAAGTGCTTTAATACTTTTGCCTAATTGATTTTCTACTTCAGTCTTGAATTCCTTGAACCTTTCAAAGGATTCAGACTTGTACTTCATCAAGTACAAGTACCCATACCTAGAGTAATCATCGGTAAAGGTGACGAAGTATGTGTGACCGTATTTAGTACCAATACTAAATGGGCCGCACACATCATTATGGATCAAATCCAATAGGCCCTAGGCACGTTCACCCTTGCCCTTGAAGGGTTGCTTGGTCATCTTTCCTTTCAGACAGGGTTCACAAGTTGGTAGGGAGTTGATGTCTGACAGATCAAACAAGTCACTCCTAACTAACTTGTTCATCCTACTTAGGGAAACTGTGACCTAGCCTAGCGTGCCAAAGTTGCGCTGGTTTCAATTTATCGTGTTTCCGTTTAATCGTTGTTGTATGTGTTTCGACATCGCGAGTTGGAACGTCTTTTAATCTTAAGGTGTATAGATCGTTTTCGCGTTCCCCAATTCCAATCAAACATTCATTCTTGTAAATATTGCAAATCGAATTAGAAAACATACAAGAATATCCATCTCTATCAAGAGAGACAGCTTTCTATACCGGAGTTTGTTCAGCATATGAAAGATCAAATTGATTTGATCCGGAGTAGAATGAAGGCTGCCCAAGACCGTTTCTCGAGTTATGCGAACCGTAGACGTCGACCGTTAGAGTTTGAGGTAGGCGATCGTGTGTTTCTCAAGATTTCTCCTTTCAAGAGCGTGATGAGATTTCGATTTAAAGGCAAATTGGCTCCCAGATTCGTTGGTCCCTTTGAGATTATCGAGCGGATTGGATTGTTGGCTTATAGATTGAGGCTGCCTGAGGAGTTAGCCGCGATGCATGACGTGTTTCATGTGTCCATGTTGAGAAAATATGAGCCGGATCCGTCCCATGTTTTGAGAACTGACGAAGTTGAGCTGGATTCTGCCTTGAGTTATGTTGAGTATCCAGTGCAGATCTTGGATAGGAAGGAGAAACAGCTGAGGAACAAGGTAATTCCGTTGGTGATGGTCCAATGGAGCAAGCATGGCCGAGAAGAAGCAACCTGGGAAGTGGAAGAGAAGATGAGACAGGATTGGCCTCATCTGTTTGAGCACTGATCGTGCAGGATTTCCAGGTAAACTTCTGGTTTTGCTTTGAGATTGATGAGTTGGTTGTGCTGATTTGCATGATTTGATTGTTCTGCCTTGGTTTGTCTTTGATTTCGAGGACGAAATCTCTTTAGTTGGGGAGAATGTGAGGATTGAGAAGTTAGATTTGTGATTAATTGATTTGAATTGGGATTAATCTCGCGTGATTTGAGGAAATTGCGAAGGGGATGAAGTTCCTGCTGGATTTTTTTGAGTGTAGCGTTGATTTTGGAGAAACTGGAATCAGCAGGGTACTGTAGATCGTGCTGGTTTTGATTTAAGATTGAAGGTCTGCTGGTTTTAGTTCGAGTTGAAGTTGCTGCTGGTAGATTTTGTGTTTAGCGCGAGATTGAGCGTGAAAGTGACGCGTGTTAGTCAACATTTTGGAGTGTTGACTATTATTTCAGCAGATGACTATTTAATTCAGCAGATGCGTTTGTGAAAGAGATCAGCAGATGAGTATTTGTCGCGAGAGCTGTCGATAGATATGATGACGTAGGCGTGACGTGATGTTTGCTGCTGATTGTAATCGCGTTGTATTGCTTGCTGCTGATCAGCAGTTGAGCAAATGCTAGCGTTGAGAAGCGGCGTCGTTTGAGTTAGTGGAAACGCTGCGTTTTGAGCTTTTCGTTGAGAGTTCAGCAGATGCGCAATTTCAAAGGCGTCGAGATGCGTCGTCGTTTTGAGAACTTCGCGCGATCAGCAGATGGTTTGTTTTGCTTGCGAGAGTTGTTGTCTGCTGATATTTGCTACGGCGTCGTTTAGATTAGTTAGAACGGTGTCGTTTTGCAGTGTTAGCGCGCGGTTGTTGATTTGTTAGTTCCTGCTGAATTTTACAAAGAGGAAAAGAGGGTTGCTGCTGATTGCTTCCTGCTGATTTCTTTGGCTGATTGGTTTGAATCAGCAGGTGAGAATTGAAGAGGTATATATAGAAGTGTTGATCGACACTTAGATTATTTTGAGCCAGATATCTCTTATCTCTTCTTCTCCAAACCCTCGACGAGTTACTGTTCACCATCTTCTTCTATCGCAATTTCCTGTCGATTCCAGCCTCTGTTTTTGAAGATCTTAGTGGCGCTGGATTCCCCTTGCTTCGCTCCTTAGTTTGCTACCCGTTTTGAACCCTGATTCAGTGCTGGAGGAGGAACGCGAAGTGCCTGGTGTCTTCGTATAGTGAGATTTGCGAACCTTCTGCTAAGCGCGAACGTTTGGGTGAGCAGTCTTTTGCATTTCGAGCTCTGTATTAGTAGTTAATGCCTGCGTAGAAGTATAGGAATTGAATTATGCTTCTGGTCGTAGGATTAGCGTTTTGGGCAGTAGAATTAAGCTAAGATTTTAGCTATGTTGTAACAGATTTGAGCTTCCAGGAAGTCTCTGCTGCGTGATTTGAGCCAGGAGAATCTGTTAGGTAAATTGAGGAATTGAGGTACGAATTGAGCAGCCCTTAGCAGCTTTAGACGTGGACATGCTGTGATTAATGTTGTGAATTTTGCTGCCTGTGAATTACGTGAATCAGTATGTTGAATGTTTGAATTACATTCTGTTTTACGTACGGTACATTGTATGCATAGAGCATTGATATTGAGTGGCATCATGCATACATATTGAGCCTGAAATGACAGATTTGATTTGATAACCTGATTGGGTGCCACGTTGTGACTGGCCGACTGTTGAGTCGTGTCCGAAAAGTCCAACGCTATCGTCGGAGTGGTGACTACCGGATTCGAGTGTCTCCACCGAGCTGTGATGGGCTGACGGGCCCCGATGATCACGGACCGATGATTTCCACCGGCTGATTGGCTGTGCGTGGTATAGAGGCTTGATTTGAGTTGCCAGTTGATAGACTGGGTTGTGACTGGCCGACTGTTGAGTCGTGTCCGAAAAGTCCAACGCTATCGTCGGAGTGGTGACTACCGGATTCGAGTGTCTCCACCGAGCTGTGATGGGCTGACGGGCCCCGATGATCACGGACCGATGATTTCCACCGGCTGATTGGCTGTGCGTGGTATAGAGGCTTGATTTGAGTTGCCAGTT
>KV019059.1:88391-122629 GCA_001598015.1 Dorcoceras hygrometricum | reverse complement strand
CCGGAATCACAATTCCGGACTTGCCCAACGGATCATGGTAAAGCGTCTAGCAACATCGCCCCATGATCCCCTAGGTATCACTGATAGTGCCTACAAGAACCAGTTGGTCGTGGTTAGCGTACAGTACGGTCCTTTCAATCCATATATCCCGATCAGATCAACGACCATTGGTAAATCGAGAGTCGCTATAGATCCAATAACTATGCGTACATCTTGGAGATCAAATAGTGACATCGCGAGGGTAACTAGGTAAACACATTTACCTAAAACACTTCTAGTACTCTGGCCAGAGATTTATACACTATTATCCCCTCAGATAGCATAGGATATACACGCATGTCTGCGAGCTGTGAATCCTCGACAACGATGCATCGACTCCTACATGCATCGGGGTCTCACCCAATCCCGACACCTTATGACCCCAAGAGAGTCGGCAAACGGGTCAAAGTGAGACGCCTATCATGTAGAGTCTCAATGATGTTTCGAGTCGTGAGGACTAATCAGTACAACCAAGACCTCGGACTTATCCACTCGACAAATGGTAACCACTTGGAAAGTCCGAAGGAGGTAGTTCGATAGATCACCAGGTCACTATCTATCTTCATGCTCAGAACATCACAATGTTCCCTACCAATGAAACATGGTACTTCACATCGCAGATACTAGTCTCGAACTCGGGCGGCCTTATCCTCATTTTGACGGCCCAATCGACTAGGAACATGTTCATAATACACAGCGACTATTAGATGTGTTTCATGATAGCCGTCATACCCACTATCACATCTAACATACGCTTTAGTGCATTCTAGGTCTTTACTCAACGCAATTGTAAATCATTACACACGTAATGAAAGTAAAGAATGCCATATAAGTAAATGCGAATATCATATATAAAGACTGTTTGTACAAGAGTCTATAAAACCCACACGCCACAAGTTGGCTAGTTGGACATCTACTCTAACAAACCATATCTCTCAGGAGCCTTAGGAACCCTTTCGGATCTCCTAGGTGCTACCATTTCTGGTATTGGCTCTGGAGGTGCAGGATATTCACTTGGTACTTCGATTGGATCTCGAACCTCTTCGAGTTCTACTATTCTGCCCTTTCTATCAAGTAGAAATTCCCTTTCCATAAAGGTGGCATTCCTAGAAACAAACACTTTTGTTTCGCTCGGATAGTAGAAGTAGTATCCAATGGAATTCTTTGGATACCCTATGAAGTAGCATAAGATGGATCTCGTATCCAACTTATCTCCCACTGTCTGCTTCACGTAAGCAGGACATCCCCAAATCCTCATGTATGAGTACTTGGGTGGTTTGCCCATCCATATCTCATATGGAGTCTTATCCACTGCCTTGGTGTGGACATTGTTCAACAACATTACCGCCGTTTCGAGCGCATAGCCCCAAAACGAGGTAGGAAGTTCAGTGAAGCTCATCATAGATCGAACCATGTCTAATAGGGTTCGATTACGACGCTCCGCTACACCATTTAGCTGTGGTGTGGCCGGAGGGGTCCACTGTGCAAGAATCCCATTCTCCTTCAGATTGTCTTGAAATTCAGCACTTATGTATTCACCACCTTGATCAGATCGAAGTGCTTTGATACTTTTGCCTAATTGATTTTCTACTTCAGCCTTGAATTCTTTGAACCTTTCAAAGGATTCGGACTTGTGCTTCAATAAGTACAAGTACCCATACCTAGAGTAATCGTCGGTAAAGGTGATGAAGTATGTGTGATCGTATTTAGTACCAATACTAAACGAGCCGCACACATCAGTATGGATCAAATCCAATAGGCCTTGATCATGCTCACCCTTGCCCTTGAAGGGTTGCTTAGTCATATTTCCCTTAAGACAAGACTCACAAGTCGGTAGGGAGTTAATGTCTGACAGATCAAACATGCCACTCCTAACTAACTTGTTCATCCTACTTAGAGAAATATAACCTAGCCTAGCGTGCCAAAGTTGTGCTGGGTTCAAGTTATCGTGTTTCCTTTTAATCGTTGTTGTATGTGCTTCGATATCGCGAGTTGGAACGTCTTTTAATTTTAAGGTGTATAAATCGCTTTCGCGTTCCCCAATTCCAATTAAACATTCATTCTTGTAAATATTGCAAATCGAATTAGCAAACATACAAGAATATCCATCACTATCAAGCATAGAAACAGAAATAATGTTCTTTATTAATTCGGGAACAAATAAAACGTTTCTCAATAACAACTTAAATTCAGAAGACAGAAATAAATAAACATATCCTATAGCTACTGTAGCAACTCTTGCTCCATTGCCAAGCCTCAAGTGGGTCTCACCCTCTCTAAGACATCGGCTTCTTGTCATCACCTGCAAATCATTGCAGATATGAGATCCACATCCGGTATCAAGTACCCAAGAAGTCGAATTAAGAGACATATTTATTTCAATATAGAACATACCTTTCGCAGTTCCCAACTGCTCGAGGTACTCCTTGCAGTTCCTCCTCCAATGCCCAGGCTTGTGGCAGTGGTGGCAAATATCCTAAGACTTGTTCGGCTTGGAAGCCTTTGCCTTTGGCTTCTTGGCGGCGGCGGCGGCTTTTGAGAGAGGAGAGGGGGCGGAACTTTTGCTAGGGTTAGGGTTTGTAGTTTGTATCAAAGTGTTATGTGATTAAGTCTAAGTCTACTTTAAGTAGACTTAATGATGGACTTGGACCGGCCCAACGGGCCCGGGTCCAACGGATAAACATTCGGTTCATCCCCATCACCGTGACTTCATCATAACTTCGATCGCCGATCAGATCGGACCGATCGACTCAGTTTCCAAAACTGAATACTATGATCTGAAAAAACATTTTTCAGAACCCCAGTGCAAAATGACCGTTTTGCCCCTCAACAGCGGGAAATCACGATTTGACCCCTGTTGACTTTTAGGAAGTCGCACCCCCCAAAATCCCCTTTCCTTGCTCAACACATTGAGCTCAGTATCCATGCGGGAATCTCGAATCCAGTAGTTGTGTGACCCTCAATGGTTCAGGGATACAGCTAGCCGTGGGCCCACAATCATTGTGGCTCCGGAATCACAATTCCGGACTTGCCCATCGGATCATGGTAAGAGCGTATAGAAACATCGCCCCATGATCCCCTGGGTATCACTGATAGTGCCTGCAAGAACCAGTTGGTCGTGGCTAGCGTGCAGTACGGTCCTTTCAATACATATATCCCGATCAGATCAACGACCATTGGTAAATCGAGAGTCGCTATAGATCTGATAGCTATGCGTACATCTTGGAGATCAAATAGTGACATCGCGAGTGTAACTAGGTAAACACATTTACCTAAAACACTTCTAGTACTCTGGCCAGAGATTTATACACTATTATCCCCTCAGATAGCATAGGATATCCACGCATGTCTGCGAGCGGTGAATCCTCGACAACGATGCATCGACTCCTACATGCATCGAGGTCTCACCCAATCCCGACGCCTTATGACCCCAAGTGAGTCGGCAAACGGGTCAAAGTGAGACGCCTATCATGTAGAGTCTCAATGACGTTTCGAGTCATGAGGACTAATCAGTACAACCAAGACCTCGGACTTATCCACTCGACAAATGGTAACCACTTGGAAAGTCCGAACGAGGGTAGTTCGATAGATCACCAGGTCACTATCTATCTGCATGCTCACAACATCACAATGTTCCCTACCAATGAAACATGGTACTTCGCATCGCAGATACTAGTCTCAATCTCGGGCGGCCTTATCCTCATTTTGACAGCCCAATCGACTAGGAACTTGTTCAGAATACACAGTGACTATTAGATGTGTTTCATGATAGCCGTCATACCCACTATCACATCTAACATACACTATAGTGCATTCTAGGTCTTTACTCAACGCAATTGTTAAGCATTATACAACACAATGAAAGTAAAGAATGCCATAAATGAAATGCGAATATCATATATATAAAGATTGTCATATACAAGAGTCTATAAACCCACACGCCACAAGTTGTCTAGTTGGGCATCTACTCTAACACCCGTATCGTCTGGCGCCTGCGAAGTTGAGAGAACTCAAGGTGCAGTTGGACGATTTGCTGGAGAAGGGTTTCATTCTACCTATTATGTCGCCGTGGGGAGCGCCAATTTTTTTTGTGAAGAATAAGGATGGCTCAATGCGAATGTGCATTGACTTTCGCCAGCTGAACAAAGCGACAGTTAAGAACAAGTACCCTCTACCCAGGATCGATGATCTTTTTGATCAACTGCAAGGTTATGCGGTGTACTCGAAGATTGATCTTCGTTCAGGGTATCATCAGCTGAGAGTGAGAGATCAGGATGTCGCGAAGACTGCTTTTCATACCAGGTATGGGCATTTGAGTTTCTGGTGATGCCGTTTGGTTTGACCAACGTGCCTATAGTATTTATGGATCTGATGAACCGGGTTTTTAGAGAGTTCATTTATCAGTTTGTGATTGTTTTCATTGACGACATCTTGGTTTATTCGAAGACTCCATTGGAGGATAAGGAGCATCTGAGAATTTTCCTTCAGACGCTGAGGGATCAGCAGTTGTATGCTAAATTCTCTAAGTGCGAGTTGTGGCTAGATCTCGTTGTATTTCTGGGTCATGTTATTTAAGCCGAGGGGATTTTGGTGGATCCCAGTAAGGTTGATGCTGTTCTGAACTGGGAGCGTCCCAGGAATGTTTCCGAGATTCACAGTTTCTTTGGTCTGGCTGGCTATTACCGTCGTTATATTGAAGGATTCTCTAGCATAGCAAAGCCGATGACTCAACTGACGCAGAAGGACAAACGGTTTATATGGACTGAGCAATGTGAGAATGCGTTTCAATTGCTCAAGGAGAAACTGACTACTGCACCTGTGTTGGCTCTGCCGTCCGGATCAGGTGGTTTCGTTGTTTGTTCTGACACTTCGCTCAATGGATTGGGTTGTGTTTTGATGCAGAATGGTCGAGTCATTGCATATGCCTCGTGGCAGTTGAAACCGCACAAGACTCGTTATCCAGTCCATGATTTGTAGCTTGCAGCGGTGGTTTTTGCGCTGAAGATCTGGCGTCATTACCTGTATGGCGAGCAATTTGTGGTGTACTCGGACCACAAGAGTTTGCAGTATCTGTTTTCTCAGCCTGACTTGAACATGAGACAACGTCGTTGGATGGAGCTGCTAAAGGACTTTGATTGCGAGATCAAGTATCAGCCTGGGAAGTCGAACGTAGTGGCCGATGCTTTGAGCAGGAAGGCTAGTGAGATGCTTGCTTCGTTGTATATCTCTAAGGATCAGGAGCATCTTAATACTACGGGTTGGAGATTTTATCCTGTTGATGATTGTGTTGTGGTTTCTTCTTTTCAAGTGGAGCCACAGATTGTTTCGACAATAAGAGCGGCTCAAAGGACCGATCCTTCCATCCACGAGTTGAAGTTAAAGGTCAGGGCTGGAGAACTTGAAGATTATTCTGTTTCTTCTGATGGTTGCTTCAGGTTTCGTGGCAGGCTGGTTGTGCCTAACCTCATTGATTTGAAGGAGGAGATCCTTCGGTAAGCGCATTGCAGCAGACATAGTGTTCATCCTGGTGCACGGAAGATGTACCATGCGTTGAAGCCGCACTTCTGGTGGGCTGGCCTGAAGATCGACGTTGCTGGTTTGTCGCCCGTTGTTTGAATTGTCAGATGGTAAAGGCCGAGAGGATGAGACCCGGTGGTTTGTTGCAGAGCTTGGAAGTGCCCAAATGGAATTGGGAGCACATAGCTATGGATTTCGTGACGCATCTGCCTCGTACCAACAGAGGATGCGATGCTATTTGGGTGGTTATAGACCGACTGTCGAAGTCTGCACATTTTATTCCCTATGGAATGACGTTTTTGTTGAAGAAAATGGCGAAGCTGTACGTGGATTTCGTGGTTAGACTTCAAGGTGTGCCTGTTTCGATCGTCTCAGACCGAGATCCGAGGTTTACTTCCAGGTTTTGGAAGAGTCTGCAAACAGCTTTGGGTACCAGATTGGCTATGAGCACCGCGTATCACCCCCAGAAAGATGGCCAATCTGAGCGAACTATCCAGATGTTGGAGGATATGTTACGAGCTGTTGTGATGGATTTTGGAGGTAGCTGGAAAGACGCGTTGTCTTTGGTAGAGTTTTCCTATAATAACAGCTATCAGGTGACGATTGGCATGGCACCGTTTGAGGCCTTGTATGGCAGGAAGTACAGATCGCCAGTATTTTGGGAAGAAGTGGGGGAGAAGCAGCTATCTGCCCCAGACTTTGTGCAGCAAATGAAGAATCATGATCTAATTCGACAGCGGATGAAAGCTTCCCAAGATCGCCAAGCCAGTTATGCGAATAATAGGCGTCGACCTCTAGAGTTTCAGGTTGGTGATCAGGTTTTCCTTAAATTTTCTCTGTTTCGCAGTGTTATGCGCTTTGGACACAAGGGAAATTTAGCCCCTTGTTACGTCGGACCGTATCAAATTGTCAAGAGGATTGGCCCGTTAGCGTATCGGCTGCTGTTGCCTTCTATCATGATCTAATTCGACAGCGGATGAAAGCTTCCCAAGATCGCCAAGCCTAGTATGCGAATAATAGGCGTCGACCTCTAGAGTTTCAGGTTGGTGATCAGGTTTTCCTTAAATTTTCTCTGTTTCGCAGTGTTATGCGCTTTGGACACAAGGGAAATTTAGCCCCTTGTTACGTCGGACCGTATCAAATTGTCAAGAGGATTGGCCCGTTAGCGTATCGGCTGCTGTTGCCTTCTGAATTAGCTTCTCTACATGACGTCTTTCATGTTTCCATGTTGAGGAAGTATGAGCCAGATCCGTCTCATGTTCTAAGGACTGGCGAGGTGGAGCTAGATCAGACGTTGAGTTATCAGGAATATCCCTTGCAGATCCTAGGCAGAAAAGAGAAACAATTGAGGAATAAGACCGTTCCGTTGGTGATGGTGCAATGGAGCAAACATGGTAGGGAAGAAGCTACTTGGGAGCTGGAAGAAAAGATGCAACGCGAGTGTTCGCATATGTTTGAGTAGCTGTTGAGCTAAAATTTCCAGTAGCTGTAGCTTTTAGTTGTATTTCTTCCCTAGTTGTTGTTAATTGTTTGCCCAGTTATCTTGGACTCTTGGCCTGTGTTAGGCGAGTTTTTTTTTGGCTTGCTGTTGTTGAGTTGTACTTCAGAATTTTTGATTGATTTCGAGGACGAAATCCTTTTTAGTGGGGGAGAAATGTGAGACCTGGAAATCAATAATGAGATTAATTGTTGGATTAATCGGCGTTTAGAGAAATTTAGAAATTTTGGTATTTTTGAGCCTGAGATCTGTTTTGTGAGATCTGGTTTTGTGGTGAAAGCTGGTCCGTGGTGAAAACCAGTCGCAACGTTTATGTGATATCGCGAGATTTCGATACGCCGTCGTTTAGGCGAAGTCTGGTACCAGCTGCGAGGGGTTTGTTGCGTCTGGTTGAGCAGCCGAGAGCAAATGTCAACGCGGGTCAGCGCTCCTGTAGCTTTCGTCTGCTAGTGCGCGAGAGTTAGCGTCTGGATGACGTAGGATGTGCGACGTCGTTTTTGTTAGCGCTAAGGAATCCAGTCGTTGGATTAGCGACCAGCTGCTGGGTCTGTGCGACGTCGTTTATATAAGTTGGAACGCAGCATTTTGATGCAACGTCTGGTACCAGTTTTTGGTTTGTGGAGCATCCAGTCGTTGGGTTGTCCAGCTTTTGGGTTTGAGGACCAGTCGCAAGTATCGAGTGACGTGTCACGACGTCGTTTTGAGTTGTTGGGATTTATTAGTTATGGGATTCAGCAGTTGTTGGTTGTTGTTGCAACTGCTGGTTTTGTCGGTGGACGTTGTAATTAAATTCCAGTCGTTGCGAGATATATATATAGGAAGACTTGGTCTTCGATTTTGAGTACCAGATCCCATACTTAGCGAAATATTCTCTCGATTGTCGACCTCTGTTTCTCAAACCCTAGTACTGTTCACCGTGAGTTTCTCCAGTGAATTCCCGTCGTTTCCGGTCAGCGTTGTTCACGTTCGAGGTGGCGTTGGACTCCCCTTGAAAAGCTCTCTCATCCTATACCATTTTTGGAGGCTGTTGTTGGCTGGAGCAGAAGCACGAAGTTGCTGGTTTAGCTCGTGCATTTCGTAGTTCAGGTAGAACTTCGTTAATTCGATGAGATCTTGTTCCTAGCCTAGAATTAAGCTTCATGTTGAGTTGTTGTGTAGGATGATAGCTGGTTGAGTGTGTGTAACTCCCAGCGTGCTTTCTGTGTATTAGCGTCCCTGTGATTTATGCCCTTGTGTGCTTGACAGGTTGCAATCCGGTTTTCTCGGGACTTTTGCTTGTAGTAATTGTTGCACAGAGAGTATAAGGTACGGATCTTGAGCTTGTGATAGCTGGGAAGTTGCGTGAGATATTATGTGAGGCTGCTTATGTTTCGGTGAACATGGCTGTGTATTGCTTGCTATGCATTTGTGTTATGCTAGCTGTTTTATGTGAATTGCATACACGCATTGGTTCACGCATATTTCAGATCCCTCGTGTATTGTATCATGCAGCCTTGTATCTTGTTGTATTGTTGTTGTTTGATTCTTACCAGGATGCGAGGGCGAGCGGCGATACCGCACTCTCATCTCCCTGCTGGGATCTGTTAGCCACCATGCGCCGAGTGGTTAACTACCACAGTTCATGGGCGAGTCAATGGCAGGTTGAGTTGTTTGATGCATCTGGTATTCGGGTGTAGTGTCAAGGCGAGTGGCTCATTACCACACTTTGAACACACCCCGTGGCCACTGATTCGTTCCAGATCTTGTGGAACTATGTTTGAGTTCCTTGGCTCCCTTTTCGGTTGAAGCCTTCAATTGTTATCCGGTCTCTCATGCATAGCATCTACATTTTATCTTATGCTTTTATTTAGTTGTTTCAGTTGCACACCGTACTGGGGTTTGACCCCATGTCCCTCTGGGTCTTGGTTTGTTTCCCTTGCTTGTGTTGTTTTCAGGGAATCCAGGTTTTACAGCTGGTCGTGGCTTTAACCCAGCTGGAGGTGCCCCAGGAGGTGGTTAGAGTATCCCAGTTGCGTATAGCATATTTATATGTATCAGTACAGTTAGCCAGGGGATTCCCTGTGCTTTGTTGTTGTATCCAGTGGTTGAAGTCCGATACTTGTGTTTGAATGCTATACTGTATTGTTATGGCTTGTAGCCATTTGTTATTTTGTCGGTTTCGTAAACTGGGATATCTATTTTGAGTATCGCACTATTTTAAATTATATTGTTTTAAACCGTCAGGCCAAAAGCAAAAAATTTTACCCTCTTTTTAGTGGATTTCCGCTTGTGTTTGTGTGTTTTAACTCTGTTATGAGAACGAGGCCTGACAGCTTTGGCGTAAGCTGATGGTAACGTTCTGTTTAGACAAGAGTTGTTTGTGTTTTCAGCTTAGGCGAGAGCTGTTCGTGGTTATTAAATTTCGCGAGTACTTTTTGGAATGCGTGAGATGGCGAGTGCGTGATCTAGTCTGATGATGTAATCTGATACTGTTGTACATTGTGTGAATTTATATAGTTCTTTTGAGCTGGAAGGCTCGCGATCTGAGTGTGTGAGAGCTGTTTAGTGCATGAAAGCTATTTTGTGCGCGAGAGATGATGAGTGCGCGAGCTGAGCTGTATCCTGGAGGTTCTCATGACTAGACATCCACGCTGTTGACTGGCCATTCCCTGGGCTAGATTGATCAACCAGGCATTCCAACAGCTGGGCCATGCTAGATAAAACACGATTATTACCGCCCGATACCCCATTTTCTTCTATGGTATCTCTTCTTCCTCTGCCTCTTCCTGAGATTATCTATATTCATAGCCCAAATCCACCACAAGAATATCATAATAGAATATTGTATAGTAGAACATGAACATAAAACTCACAGGTTAACTGAAGTGGCTGGCGAGAACTGTCTCAGATTGGAAGAAGTGTTTATCTCAAGGACAATGCTCTGATGCCAATTATAAAGACCAACTCTTTCAAATTGAAATTTTAATATTTCGAATTGAATGATACTTAAAATTTGTACTTGGTCCAAAAACAATTAACCAAATACTTCTGGACTATATTGCGAAATTAATGAAATTTAATACTTTGAACTGGAAAACAACTTAGAAGTTATAAATGTGCGGAATTCAAACAAACATTTACTAACTGAATTCACTTGGTTTACGAAAACTGTATCTGTCATTCAGATTACATTGAATAAATGATGAAGTAATCTGAAATGTTCTAAAGCTATATCTAATCTTCTATACAACAAAAAGACGGTAAATTGAATCAGCACGAAAATGAATGTCCATGATAAACACCCCCGACTGATCCAGCTCACACCAACCAGCAACCTCTAAACCTGATCATCTGCACTTACAAAAGCTAGTGAGCCTAGAAGCTTCACAATCAAATCTAGAATAACGAAGGCAGGCAATACAGGCATAACAATATCTTTAACTATAACTGAAAGCTCATAAGCTGATAGAACTTGAAAGTTGAATAATTGAATACTGTAAACTGGTAAACTGAAAACTGCAAAAGCCTAAATTGTACATGCTTAAAACATTTTATAACCTTTATTAAAACATTTACTGATATTAAAGGAAGTAATTTAACATAAACTTTTCTTAAAGATGTGGTTGTAAACAACCCTATACTCTGTTCTTATTTTCAGTTGAGTTATGGCGCAGAAGCTCTCTTTAGGTCAGTCTTTAGCACAAGCTCATCTATATAAAGGCTCTAGGGAATAAATCCCAATCTCTTTGAAGGGGTATATAGTTTATCAACCGTAATCCTTGTCCTTCGTATGGAGGGGCACACCGGTTTGTCAGCCAACGTCCTCACTCTCCCTCTGCTGACCGTCTGTTATCTTTGCCATAAATCACTATAAACTTTGAAATTTTTACTTCATTTAAATCTTCCGTAAAACTTTCTTTAAACTCTCTGTGAACTTCCTTTTTCTTTGATTAAACAAGATCGCTTTCTAATATGGTTTTCTATTTTAAAACTCTTTTGATGTTCAAAATCTACTGGGAGTTCATCGGAGTTCAATCGAAGAAGAAAATTGAATCAACACAGGCTATAGAAACGAATAGTGAACAACAAAGCTCTAAGCTGATGAACTATCTCTTGAAATTAGGTATAACTTCGAACAGATTAAATTTATAACTTCGAATCAAAGCTAAAGGAAGGAAGAATTAAACTTGAAATTATTGTATCAGTCCAGAGTGGAACTAAGTTGAATTAGATCGTAGTACAACAGAACGGGAACGTACTGGATCAGAATAGAAAATTAGATTTGGGCTATTTGGTCAAATAAAGTCAACTCGGACCGAACAATCAAATCACTAGCAGACCGGATTACAATGGTCAAACAAAGTCAACTCAGATCAGACAATCAGATGGCGAATGAAAAATCAGCTCTGGAAAACTAAGCAGATCGTGAACTTATCTCAAACTGATTAACAACTTAGAAGATTTCCTTTGTCTGAAAAATCGAAAATATCTAAGGATACATTCCAGAAACAAAAACACGTAAGCTGCTTGTGAGATACTGAAACAAAAGCATGTAAGCTGCTTATAAGCTACTTGAAGAACATCCCAGAATTTTCAAGAAGAAACTGGATCAAACATCGTAAAACATTTTCTAACAAACTTTTCTGAATCAAAACTTCAGCAAGCCAATACTTTCTCAAGAAATCTGCATGAAACTCTGCGTTTGAAAAAATTCAAAAACATTTCTCAAAACAATAAAACTCATACAAGCATGCAAGAAGGAGATCAATATATTCTTTCCAAAGTATAGCAAGAAACAGAGTTTAAAATTCTCCGGTGTTGAATACTCACAAGCGCGATCCAGAAATGACTTTAAAAGAGTTGAAGTTTTTCGATCGGTTGGTGGAGAGCTCTTCACTGCTTGAAAATGAAAATTCTTTTGAAATAGTTTGATTGTGGGGTGGAAAGTGATGATACATTATTTTATAGGAAAGACAGGAAGCATGAGCTCACCATTTTAGAACTATCTTTTAAATTACAGATGCGTACACTAGCCAAAAAATAGAACCGAATTTAAAACCGGTTCCTGCTCTATGCTGAAATTCAGCTTGGACGAATACTGAATCGTTGAATTGAAGCTGAAGAAGGGTACTGAAATCAATAGTTAACTTCAAAAATTTAGATCTATCATTGTGGATTTATGGATATACTAGGCTTTACATATCTCAACATGGCATAAACATCGAATCCAAACTACAACAACTACATGGGGCATCCCTCGATATTCAACTCGATGAAAAAATATATATAAATATATGGGACACTTGAGCAACCCTCGGGCCTCCACTAGCTGATGCACCTCCTGGGTCAGCTGAAGTACCTGGGTAACCTGAATGGCAACAACACAATCAAACAGTACCAGAGGGACAAGAGGTCAAACCCCATTACGGAGAACAAAGTAAAGCAGCATACAAATTATGTACGAACATGCTATGCAACGCATGTCCCGCAGCAAGAACACAGGATAACACAACACATAATTAAGAATGCATCGGTTGTCAACGAGTGTCAATGCTCAATATGAAAAATATATGCATTTAATTTCATGGAATGCTCAACACATAAATAAAGCATCAAAGACAGAACAGATCACACAGCACGTAACATCACAGAGCACATACTCATACTCTACGAAAGCTGTAAGTTACCCAATCCATATCTCAATTCCTAATCAATAGTACCTCACATAGCTCGCGAGAATCAGAACACCAACACGAGACAGCTTACGTGCTGAAACAAACAGCTATGTCCAACCGTCTTCTGCTTCCCCAGCTCTTGTGGAGAAATATCGACAGAATCACTCAATCGACCGCCATGCTTGTGAGACCCGAAAGCTGATGAGATTAATTGAGTTAATTGATCGGGCTTTATTGAGATCAGATTTGAGCGTGATAGAATCTGGGTGATCAGCTTTTAGTTAGAAGGCTTGGAGAGCTATCGGGTTTTTGTTTCAGTCCTTAGAACAGTTCTGGAGAATTAGAGTTGGCGCGGAATCTGTTCAATAGTGAGTGTGGGTCATCGCTGAATGTTAGCGTTCAGCAGTGGTGATGTCAGCAGTTGTCGCGGATTGGTTGTGTTTGTGGGCGTAGCGACGGATCCGGATCCCGCTCCCGGGGCGCAGCGGAATTTTAAATTTTGAGTGCGAGAACGGTAAATACACCTATAAAAACATTCATAAACATACATAGGATGTTTACAATGATACCTTTCTGGCGTCTAGGCGCCTGGATTCGACCAGTTTCACGAGGAAATCGGCACTTCAACGTTTGGCGTGGGGAGGAGAAGAGGAAGGAAGAATTATATGCTGAGGAGCATTTGGTACGTTTCAAATGAATACCCCAGGGCCTCTATTTATAGATTTTCCATGGGCTTGAACCAGCTTAATGGGCTTGGGTCGGGCCCGGGCCCAGGGTGAACATTGGTTTCAAGTCCATCACTGTGACTCCATCATAATCCGATCGACGATCAGATCTGACCGATCTACACAATTTACAAAATTGAGCATTATGATGTGAAAATAATTTTTCGGACCACCTTATCCAAAATAGCAGTTTGGCCCCTGTAAGCTTTAAGGATAGTCAAACTAGTCCAAACTTAGGGAAATTGCATTTTGACCCTATTTATTTTTAGGAAGTCGCACTTCCATCCTTCCTCCTACTATACTCAACAAATTGAGCTCAATTTCCGTACGGGAATTGAGAAACCAGTACTTGTGTGACTTTAAATGGTTCAGGGATACAGCTAGCTGTGGGCTCACAACATTTGTGACTCCGAAACCACATTTTCGGACTAACCCATCGGATCATGGTAAAGTGTCTAGCAACATCGTCCCATGATCCCATAGGTATCACTGATAGTGCCTGAAAGAACCAGCCGATCATGGTTAGCGTACAGTACGGTCCTTTCATCACAAATATCCCGATCAGATCAATGACCATTGGTAAATCGAGAGTCGCTAGAGATCCAATAACCATGCATACATCTTGTAGATCAAATAGTGACATCGCGTGTGTTACTAGGCAAACCCATTTACCCAAAACACATCTAGTACTCTGGCCAGAGATTTGTCACACTATTATCTCCTCAGATAGCATAGGATATCCACCCACAAGGGCGAGCGGTGAATCCTCGACACGAAGACTAGAAAACACCGCGAAGATTTCACGGACGGAATCTCCTCGTCGATACGGTCAGAACAAGACCGACGGGGGCGACGGGCGGCGGCGACGGCGGGCGGCGACGGCAAGGAGGCGGCGATGGCCTGAGGAAAGTGGGGAGAAGAGAGGAAGAAATCTAGGTTTATGGTGTTGTGTTTCAATGCTAACCCTAGGGCCCTATATATAGATTTCTTCATGGGATTGAACCGGCTTAATGGGCTTGGGTCGGGCCCAGAACCATATGAACATTCGTTTCAAGTCCATTGCAGTGGCTTCATAATAATCCCGATCGACGATCAGATCGGACCGATCTATACAGTTTACAAAACTGAGCATTATGATGCGAAAACAATTTTCTGGACCACCTAAACCAAAATAGCAGTTTGGCCCCTACAAGTTTCAAGGATAGTCAAACTAGCCCAAACTTTAAGGAAATTGCATTTTTGACCCTGTTTAATTTTAGGAAGTCGCACTTCTATCCTTCCTTCTCATATACTCAACAAATTGAGCTTAATTTCCATGCGGGAATCGAGAAACCAGTACTTGTGTGACCCTCAATGGTTTAGGGATATAGCTAGCCGTGGGATCACAACAATTGTGACTCCGAAATCACAATTTCGGACTAGCCCATCGGATCATGGTAAAGCGTTTAGCAACATCGCCCCACTGATCCCCCTAGGTATCATTGATAGTGCCTACAAGAACCAGTTGGTCATGGTTAGCGTACAGTACGGTCCTTTCAATCACAAATATCCCGATCAGATCAATGACCATTGGTAAATCGAGAGTCGCTAGAGATCCAATAACCATGCATACATCTTGTAGATCAAATAGTGACATCGCGTGTGTTACTAGGCAAACCCATTTACCCAAAACACATCTAGTACTCTGGCCAGAGATTTGTCACACTATTATCTCCTCAGATAGCATAGGATATCCACCCACAAGGGCGAGCGGTGAATCCTCGACAACGAAGCATCGACACCTACATGCATCGGGACCTCACCCAACCCCGCCACCTGAACCCCAACTGAGTCGGTAAACGGGTCAAAGTGAGGCACCTATCATGTAGAGTCTCATGAAATTTTGAGTAATTAGGGCTAATCTGTACAACCAAGACCTCGGACTTAATCCACTCGAAAAATGGTAATCACTAGGAAAGTCCGAACGAGGGTAGTTCGATAGATCACCAGGTCAATATCCATCTGCATGCTCATAACATCACAATGTTCCCTACCAATGAAACGTGTTACTTCACATCGCAGATGCTATTCTCAAACTCGGGCGGCCTTATCCTCATTTTGACGTCCCAATCGACTAGGAACGAGTTTAGAATACACAGTGACAATTAGATGTGTTTCATGATAGCCATCATATCCACTATCACATCTAACATACACTATGGTGTATTCTAGGTCTTTATCCAACACAATTGTTAACATTATAAAATAATGATGATAAATAATGCCATAAAAGAATACGAATTTCATAAATAAAGATCGTTTTACATAGAGTCAACAAGAACCCACACGCCACAAGTTGGCTAGTTGGGCACCTACTCTAACAGTGTTCAACAGTCATAGCGAGATCTGTTGTCGCTGAGCAGTAGAGAGCGCGCTAGCGTGTTTTGTAGCGGGTGCTTATACTTCGTCGTTTGGATTAGTTGGTACTTCGTCGTTTGGATTAGTTGGAACGATAGCGTTTTGGATTAGCGAAGAAGACTCAGCTGTGAGTCGTGTTAGCTCTCTGCTGTGTGAGAGATCTATTGTTGCGTTGCGAACAGATGTTGGTTAGTTTTTCAGCAGTGAGTAGCGGGTGATGTGTCCATGTTGAGTTAAGCGTGCAAGGGTGAGAACAGTACTGGGATGGGTGACCTCCTGGGAAGTTCTCGTACGTCAAGCTGCTGACATTGCGCCTCTTGATCTGGTTGGCCATGTGGGCTGTAAAAGTGTGATGCCAGATCTTAACGGGTAATACTATCTCTGCTGGGGATAGGGCCGGCGGTAGGGGAAAAGGTAAGACTGATCTCTAAGGGAATAAGACAGCACCAGCAGTTAGACACGCACCTCCCTGACTCATGGGCCTAACAGCCCAACCCTAACGCACATAATAGGTGCACTCTGCTTCTAAAAGGACAAAAGACCTTTGGATTTCTGAAAGGACAAATAACATATTTTCAAATGACAAATGACCTTTTGATTTGTGAAACAGAAATAACATATACTGTGATGACAAATGACTTCTGTTATTTTGGAAAGATAAATAACATTTGCTTTTCCGAAAAAGCATTGTCCTCTAGTGCTATGAAAGATCAACTTGTTTCCCATATATATGAATTTCATTTCAAAATGATTTCACTATATCTCAATTAACTTTCTCTCCTCCTTTCATCTAACTTATCTTCAACTTCACTGTTTCTCGGTGTCTGATAAATTCCAGGTACTCTTCTGTTCATCTATGTCCTAATTTTTCCCGAGTTGATGTAGGTTTTGAACATTATATTTTGGGAAACAACGTCCATTCTAGATCTTGAATCACCATTGGAGAGGATGAATATGTTTTAAGAAACTGTAATCAATTACACTCCTCGATTTGGTTTTTCCTTTCTAGTTCGATACTAACTTGTAGGATAGTTGCGTACTGTTTGATTTACAGAAGCATGTTGATTTATTATTTACACATTGTATTTATAATTCTTCCATATGGTTTCCTTCGTAATCATATGTGATAATAGTCTTAAAATATTCTATTTTTGAAGTATTCATTACATGATTTGTGTTTCCGATATGGATAATTGTTTGAATGACTTGAATATGTCAAAAGTTCCTCAACCTATGACTAACGGAACAACATTTTAGGTTATTGTTTTTGCTTCTACGATGCCAATGAACCATGCTGACAAACCAGAGAAATTTGATGGGCCGAATTTCAAGAGGTGGCAGCAGAAGATACTCTTTTACCTCACCACATTGAATCTAATAATATTTCCAACCGAGGAGTCTCCTAAATCCATTGAGGATGAAAGATATATTGAATCCGCTAGTTCTACTGATGCATGACACCATTCTTATTTCTTGTAAAATTATATCATGAATGGCTTAGCCGACCAGTTGTATATTGTCTATATTGACAAAACTACAACTAAGGAATTAGGAGTCTTTGTAACGAAAATATAAGTCTCAGGGTGCTGGAGCCAAGAAATTCCTTTTGGCGAATTATTTGATTATCATATGGTGGAAGCCATATCTCAACAGGTTTCTGATTCAAGGGAGTGGTGGATTGATACTGGTTCCACTCATCATGTGTACTTCGGATATTTGCAAAACTTGATGAATGGGATTGTTGAGTTAAGCGTGCAAGGGTGAGAACAGTACTGGAATGGGTGACCTCCTGGGAAGTTCTCGTACGTCAAGCTGCTGACGTTGCGCCGCTTGATCTGGTTGTCTATGTGGGCTGTAAAAATGTGATGCCAGATCTTAACGGGTAATACTATCTCTGCTGGGGATAGGGCCGACGGTAGGGGTAAGGGTAAGACTGATCTTTAAGGGAAATGAGACAGCACCAACAGTTAGACACGCACCTCCCCTGACTCCTGGGCCTAACAGCCCAACCCTAACGCACATAATTGGTGCACTCTGCGCTGCCACATTATAAGGAAATAAAGTTGCACCTTGGCTAACAGCTATAGCTTTTGGCCTAGTGGTAAGCGCTTGATCCTAACAGTCCAGTTGCGACAGTAGTTCTCTGCGACATCGTTTGGTTTAAGTGATCGCTATTTTGGTATAGTGTGAGATCTGTTGCAAGATCTATTTGCGAGCGGGAATATCAGTTGTGATAGCTTAAGTTGTTAGTGGATCTGTTCCCAGTTGCTGTCAGCAGTGAGATTTAATAGGGAGCTTGGCCTTAGTTCTCTATTATTGTTCCCGACACTTTGAATATTTCCCGATAGCAAGTTCTGTAGCGATACCCTAGCTACTGTTCACCGAACATTATCTTCTTCGATTGTCGACGATAGACAGCTCCGATTGAAGTAAGAGTGGTAGAGTTGGACTCCTCTTGCTGAGACGCTTCGTTTGGATATTGCTTTCGGACGTTTTCTTGAAGCTGGTGAGGTGTGCAAAGACATCTCCCTTGTGTATTCTGTTAGCATAAGCATCGGATTTCGCTCCTAGATTGTTGGGGTAAGTGTTCAGACCCCGTCTTGTGTTGTTTAGAGCTCTCTGCTTAGTTATATGGGGTAGTATAGCGCTGGTTGAGTTCGTAGCTCCCAGTTGTTGCTTTTCTGTGCTTCGGTCCTTGAGTAGTTGCTTGTGTTACCGTTGAGAAGGTGGCAGATTTGTGTGCTCGGGACGTCATTGTGGCAATCTGCTGTGGTAATTTTAGTAATTGTTGCACAGAGATTTGAGGTACGGATGTGAGCTTGTCTTACAGCGTGGATTTGGCAAGGATATTATGTGTAATGTTGTGTATTTTATGTATTGTTATTGCTTTCATATGTTTCGTGATTTATATGGCAAGCTGTTGCATTGCATACACATCTGTCATATCCAGTTCAGATCTTGTAGCCTTGCGTTGTTGTTCTGTTGCGTGCCAGGATGCGAGGGCGAGCGACAATGCCGCACTCTCATCTCCCTGCTGGGTTTAATTAGCCACTATGAGCCGAGTGGTTAACTACCACAGTTCATGAGTTGGGCAACGACAGGTTGATCAGTTGTGAAGCATCTGGTATCGGGTGTGGTGTAGAGATGAGTGGGTAATTCCCATATGCTTGTACACACACAGTGGCCACTATCTTTGCAGAATCTGTTGTCAGCTGTTGATCTATGCCTGAGTTCTTTTGCTCCCTGTTGTGGTTGTAGCCTTCGACTGTTGCCCCGTTCCTCATGCATAGCATCTGCATTTTATCTATTGCTGTCTATTGCTGTTTTTCAGTTGCTCTCCGTACTTGGGTTTGACCCCGATGTCCCTCTGCGGCTTGTGTTTGTTCCCTATTTGTAGTTCCAGGTTTCCCAGGTTTCTCCACTGGCCGTGGCTTTGATACAGCTGGAGGTGCCCCAGGAGGTGGATAGAGTGTCCCAGTTAGCGTATAGCATATATGTACTAGTACTATCAGCCGGGAAATGCCCTGTGCTTGTGGGATTCAGTTGTATGCTGTAGTACTTGTATTTGTTTGAATGTTGTACTCTTGTACTGAGTGTTTGTAAACTGGGATATTTTAAGTATTGTTGTATTTTTTAAAGTACATGTTTTAAACCGTCAGGTCTAGAGCGAAAAATTTGCCACTATTTTATTGCTTCCGCTATTGTTTTGCGTGGTTTAACTCTGTGTTGTGCACGAGGCCTGACAATGCTAGACCCTGCTCAACTACACGAAATCAGATCGGGAAATATCTGACTGAAATTGAGCCGAGAGCTACCAGCTTAACCCAACTCGAACCTACACCCCAGATACGATTACAGGTTCTACTCGAAGCTACGAAGGAGAACTAACACTAACCTGAAGCCTCTACCTGAACCGAAGAACAATTCGCCAAAAATCTGAAAAATCATACGCCTCGACCATCATCATGCTCACCATTCCAGCCAACTGACGGCTCCACGATTGGTAGGGAAAGAACAGTTTTGAAGAGTGGAATTCAAAGATATCAACCTTGCTCCATGCTGCTCCGTCTATCACCGGCTATCGGAGAAGATAGGGTTCTGTGAACAGTAACGAGGGTTTTGTGATAGGGTAACAACTCAGCTTTCGAATATACGACAGCGCCCACAAGAGTTTTCTGGAACGACTGATCCAATAGTAGCACAGAGCTGGATCAAATCTCTGGAGGTTATATTCGACTATCTGCAGTTATCCAACCAGGATAGACTTAGGTGTGCTATCTATATGTTGAGAGGAGATGCCAAGATATGGTGGTAAGGAGCCGAGCTGACAGTAGATTTGGCTATGCTCACCTGGGAGGAATTCAAGAAGGTATTATTTGACCAATATTTCACAGTGGATGTGAGGTCTGAACTGAAGAGGGAGTTTTTAACTCTGAAGCAGGGAGGTAGCAGGAAGGTATGTCAATGAGGGATTATATCCGCAAATTTTAAAGAGGTTGTTACTTTATTCCGTTGATAGGAAGATATGCGGAGTAAAAGCTCCATCACTTTGTCGATGGATTACGGCTGACGTTGAAACATGACGTTAGGCTAGCTGAACCAACAGATTACATAGCACCGTTAATAAAGCCATACGAGCTGAACAGGATTGGAAGGATATTGATGAAAAATGTCAGCTTAAACGTCAAGTATTTCAACATAAGGACCAGAAGCAAGCTAAGATACATAACGACAACCATCAGAGGTCTCAGGGACAAAGACCTCCACAACCCCAACCGATCATCACAGTTCCTCAGATTAATAGCAGGCCAATTTGTCAAAGGAGTCACACTGTTTAGTGTCAAGCTGTCCAGAACATGTGTTACAAATATGGTAATCCAGGCCACATCTCTAGGTATTATCAGCAGTGGAGACAACTCTTCACCGGTAGAGCTTATATGATGACAACAGAGCAGGCTAAACTAGACTCTTCAGGTGAAACTGATTATCTCTAATATGCAAATAGTAGTTTTGTTAGATCTGTACAATCCATTTTTTTGTATCTGAAGTTTTTGATAAGAAACCACCTATCCAACCTAATGTATTAGCAATAGGTCAGCTAGACTTCAATTTATGGTTTCATAGCAACGTGTGTTAACATACCATCGGGATAAAGTTTCTTTACAAATAGCATATTTTGCAACCTAGAGCTTAAGCTGCAGGGGTATTACGTGTATGCAGATTTGATAGTATTAACCATGCTTGAGTTTGATGTAATTTTAGGAATAGATTAGCTAACTAAGTACGAAGGAGTTATAGATTTTAAGCAAAGAACCGTAGAGGTTAAACCATCTAGTGGAAACCCAAAATGTTTTCCGAGCTGACAGACTCGATAGAACCCCTAAGCTGGTATCAGCTCTGAAAGCCCAGAGCTAAGAAAGGGATATTATGGAATTTTGGTCAGTGCGTTATCAGCAGTAGAAGGTAAGAAATCTAAATTGAGAGATGTTGAAATAGTGAATGAGTTTTCCCAGATGTGTTCCCAGAAGACATATCTGGTCTACCACTATATCAAGAGCTGAAGATTGTACCAGACAGCTTTCGGAACGCACGTAGATGTGACGAAATTTGAATTGAGGCCCTCTGGTTTAATGAATAGAGTGTTCAAACCTTCCTAGAACAGCTCGTAATAGTATTTATAGATGATAACCTAATATAATCTAAGAACAAGGAAGAACATTCAGACCAGCTTAGACACATATTGCATATTTTGAGGGTTAAGCAACTTTTTGCTAAAGTTTAGTAAACGTGAATTTTGGTTTGAGAAGATAGTTGTCCCTTTAAACGCCATTGATCAAGGAAAATGTTAAGTTTGTGGACCCCAGAGTGTCAATCGAGTTTAGATAGATTAAAGCAAGCATTGGTAGAAGCCCATGTTTTAACACTGTCATCTAGAAGAAGGAATTACGCTATATTCTCATATGAATAAAGACAGGTTTGGCTTCTGTATTTATGCAAGATAATAAGGTGATTGTCTACGATTCTAGAAAACTGAAGATTTACGAGAAGAGCTACCCTCCTTGAGATCTAGAATGGGAAGCAGTGTCCTTCGCATTAAAGAAGTTGAGGTACTACCTTAAGTATTTCTTCACTAAGCAAGAGCTCAACACGAGACAAAGAAGAGAGCTAAAGCTGGTGAGAGGATACGATTGCATCATTAGTTATCACCCCTGTAGAGTTAATGTAGTAGCAAAGGCATTAAATATAAAAGGCAGTAGGATTATCTCAACTTTTAGTTCAGAGACATTTAGTTCAACAATTGGGAGTTTTGAACTAGAGGTAATTACGCAGAAGTGTGCTACGAAGCTAGCTGTGCTTACCATCCAATCTACGTTAAAATATTGGATTAGAGAATTGCAATCAAGTTACGATTAACTACTCTCTTGAAAGCAACAAAATGAATAGAGGAGACAAAGGGGCTATGCTGATAGCCATCTCCGTGAGCTGATACAACTTGCGCCCGATCTGAATTATGAAGAAGAACCAGTGACGACTCATCTCAGAGTAAACCAAAGTTTGAAGTAATAGAAGTATCCTTAAGATTAAGATTCAATGGGAAAATCCTTAAGAATGAGAAGCAAACTAGGAAGCCGAGACGGATTTGCATAGTTTTTAACCAAATCTGTATAAGTAAGAAAATTTCGAGGAATATATTTCTTTAAAGGGGGTAGATTGTAACACCCAGGAAATTCCATAAATCCACAATGATAGATCTAAATTTTTTAAGGGTTTAATTTATGATATTAGTACCTTCTTCAGCTTCAATTTAGCGATTCAGTTTGCTTCCAAGCTGAATTTCAATATAGATCAAGGACCGATTTTGTAACACCCCAGTTTTAACGACTGCCTCCACTGTACCAACACTGATCTTCCCAGCATGTTTTGTCCTCACTCGCACGTACACTGAGAAAACTTCTTAGGGTGTCACCCATCCCAAAAATTGTCCCTAGTCAAGCACGCTTAACTTTGGAGTTCTTAAGTGATGAGCTCCGAAAAGAATATGCAACTTGTTGGTATGAGTAGTACAAATTAAATCTGATAAGACTTCCTCAACTAACCTCAATTAGATATATAACTTCCCAGTCTCATAATCCCTCTCATTGCGGTGTGAGATCGGTTCATTCATGTGCCCCTTCGCCTCTAGAACCCTGCCAGGAGCCACTCATTGTCCGTGCAACCTCTTGACTCCGGTGATCACTCCCCTCTCTCTTTTGAGCCTCGGGTATCACATGAGGTCCGGGGCTCAAAAGAGTGCGGAGAGTGATCGTCGGTACCAAGAGGTTGCACGGACAATGAGCGGGTCTTGGCAGGCTTCTAGAGGCGAAGGGGAAATTAATATCCGATCCACACGGAATGAGAGGGATTACGAGACTGGGAAGTTATAGATGAAGTTGAGGTTATTTTAGGTAGGCTTATCAGATTTAATTGGTACTACCCATAACAACAAGGTGCATTTTCTTTACGGGAGCTCATCACTTAAGAACTCCAAAGTTAAGCATGTTTGACTTGGGACAATTGTGGGATGGTGACCCTCTGGGAAGTTTCTCAGGCTGCGTACAAGTGAGGACAAAACACGCTGGAATGACCAGTGTTGGTACAGTGGGGACAGTCGTTAAATCTGGGGTGTTACATTTGGTATCAGAGCCGACCTCTCTTAGTACGGTGTGGTTCGGGATGAACCAAGAGGAAGATGGTGGGCATGTGATACCCGTGGCTTAAAAGAAGACGAGGAGTGATCACCGGTGCCAAGAGGTTGCATGGACAATGAGCGGCTCCTGGCAGGATTCTAGAGGCAAAGGGGCACATGAATGAATCGATCCCATACCGAAATGAGAGGAATTACGAGACTGAGATGTTATAGATGTAATTGAGATTAGTTGAGGAAGGCTTATCAGATTTAATTTGTACTAATTATACCAACAATGTGCATATTTTTTTCGGGAGCTCATCACTTAAGAACTCCAAATTTAAGCGTGCTTGACTTGGGACAATTTTGGGAAGGGTGACCCCTAAAGTTTTCTCACGTGCGTGCGAGTGAGGACAAAACACGCTAGGAAGACCAGTGTTGGTACAGTGGGGGCAGTCGTTAAAATTGGGACGTTACAGTTTGTATCAGAGCCGACCTCTCTTAGTACGGTGTGGTTCGGGGATGAACCAAGCCGAAGCTGGTGGGCATGTGAGGTCCGGGGCTCAAAAGAGGGCGGAGAGTGATCGCCAGTGCCAAGAGGTTTCACAGACAATGAGCGACTCCTGGCAGACTTCTAGAGGCCGAGGGGCACATGAATGAACCGATCCCACACCGGAATGTGAGGAATTACGAGACTGGGAAATTATAGATGAAGACTCCCCTCTCTCTTTTGAGCCTCGGGTATCACATGAGGTCCGGGGCTCAAAAGAGTGCGGAGAGTGATCGTCGGTACCAAGAGGTTGCACGGACAATGAGCGGGTCTTGGCAGGCTTCTAGAGGCGAAGGGGAAATTAATATCCGATCCACACGGAATGAGAGGGATTACGAGACTGGGAAGTTATAGATGAAGTTGAGGTTATTTTAGGTAGGCTTATCAGATTTAATTGGTACTACCCATAACAACAAGGTGCATTTTCTTTACGGGAGCTCATCACTTAAGAACTCCAAAGTTAAGCATGTTTGACTTGGGACAATTGTGGGATGGTGACCCTCTGGGAAGTTTCTCAGGCTGCGTACAAGTGAGGACAAAACACGCTGGAATGACCAGTGTTGGTACAGTGGGGACAGTCGTTAAATCTGGGGTGTTACATTTGGTATCAGAGCCGACCTCTCTTAGTACGGTGTGGTTCGGGATGAACCAAGAGGAAGATGGTGGGCATGTGATACCCGTGGCTTAAAAGAAGACGAGGAGTGATCACCGGTGTGCTTGACTTGGGACAATTGTGGGATGGGTGACACCTGGGAAGTTTCTCAAGGTGCGTGCGAGTGAGGACAAAACACGTTGGAAAGACCGGTGTTGGTACAGTGGGGACAGTCGTTGAAATGGGGCATTTCAGTTGGTATCAGAGCCGACCACTCTTAGTACGGTGTGGTTCGGGGACGAACCAAATGGAAGCTGGTGGGAATTTGAGGTCCGGGGCTCAAAAGAGGGCGGGGAGTGATCGTCGGTGCCAAGAGGTTGCATGGACAATGAGCGGCTCCTAGTAGGCTTCTAGAGCCGAAGGGGCATATGAATGAACCGATCCCACATCGGAATGAGATGGATTACGAGACTGGGAAGTTATAGATGAAGTTGAGGTTAGTTGAGGTAGGCTTATCAGATTTAATTGGTACTACCCATAACAACAAGGTGCATCTTATTTTTGGGAGCTCATCACTTAAGAACTCCAAAATTAAGTGTGCTTGACTTGGGACAATTGTGGGATGGGTGACACCTGGGAAGTTTCTCAAGGTGCGTGCGAGTGAGGACAAAACACGTTGGAAAGACCGGTGTTGGTACAGTGGGGACAGTCGTTGAAATGGGGCATTTCAGTTGGTATCAGAGCCGACCACTCTTAGTACGGTGTGGTTCGGGGACGAACCAAATGGAAGCTGGTGGGAATTTGAGGTCCGGGGCTCAAAAGAGGGCGGGGAGTGATCGTCGGTGCCAAGAGGTTGCATGGACAATGAGCGGCTCCTAGTAGGCTTCTAGAGCCGAAGGGGCATATGAATGAACCGATCCCACATCGGAATGAGATGGATTACGAGACTGGGAAGTTATAGATGAAGTTGAGGTTAGTTGAGGTAGGCTTATCAGATTTAATTGGTACTAACCATAACAAAAATGTGCATCTTCTTTTCCGAATCTCATCACTTAAGAACTCCAAAGTTAAGCGTGCTTGACTTGGGACAATTTTGGGATGGGTGACCCCCTGGGAAGTTTCTTATGGTGCGTGCGAGTGAGGACAAAACACGCTGGAAAGACCAGTGTTGGTACAGTGGGGACAATCGTTAAATCTAGGGTGTTACAGGTTCATAGAAGTTGGCCGGTTGAATATTATCAAGCACGGTTTAAGCTATTTTAAATGTGGTTTGGTTTTGTTGGCTAGTGTACACAACTGTACTTTAAAAGATATTTCTAAAATGGTGAGCTCATGCTTCCTGTCTTTCTTATAAAAGAACGTATCATCATTTTTCACGCCACAATCAAACTCTTTCAAAAGAATTTTCATTTTAAAGTGATGAAGAGCTCTTCACCAACCGACCGAAAAACTTCAACTCTTTTAAAGTCAATTCTGGATCGCTTTTGTGAGTATTCAACGTCGGATAATTTCTGTTAGTTGTGTTCAGCAGTTGAGGCAAGTAAACACTGTTTCTTGCTGTACTTTGGAAAACATATATTGATTTCATTCTTGCATGCTTGTATGAGTTTTAAAGGTTTGCGAGTTCATGTAGATTTTTTGAGAAATTATTGGTTTGCTGATGTTTTGATACAGAAAACTTTGTTAGAAAATGTTTTACGATGTTCGATCCAGTTTCTTCTTGTAAATTCTGGGATGTTCTGCAAGTATCTTACAAGCATCTTACGTGCTTTTGTTTCAGTATCTTACAAGCGGCTTACGTGTTTTTATTTATGGAATGTTTACTTAGATATTTTTGATTTTTTCAGACTAAGAAAATCTTCTAAGCTGTTAATCATTTTGAGCTAAGTTCGCAATCTGCTTAGTTTTCTCGAGCTGATTTTTTAGTCGCGATCTGATTGTCCGATATGAGTTGACATTGTTTGACCATTGTAATACGGTCTGCTTGTGATCTGATTGTCCATCTGAATTGACTTTATTTTACCAAAACAACCCAGATCTGATTTTCTATTCAGAGCCAGTACGCTCGCATTCTATTGTACACCGAGCTGATTCAGCTTAGGTCCACTCTGAACTGATACAAGTAATTTCAAGTTTAATTGTTCTTTCCTTTAGCTTTGATCGAAGGTATAAATTTAATCTGTTTGAAGTTATTTTCAACAGATAGTTCATCAGTTTGGAGATCTGCTGTTCGTTACTCGTTTCTATAGCCCGAGCTGATTCAAGTTTTCTTTTTCGATTGAACTCCGATGAACTCCCATTAAATTTCGAACATCAGGAGTTTTAAAATAGAAAACCATATACGAAAGCGATCTTATTTTGATCAAAGAAAAAGGAAGTTCACAGAGATTTTAAAAGAAAGTTTTATAGAAGATTTAAAGGAAGTAAAATTTCAAAGTTTACAGTGATTTGTGACAAAGATAACAGACGGTCAGCAGATGGAGGGTAAGTGCATTGGCTGATGAACTGGTGTGCCCCTCCATAGGAAGGACAAGGATTATGGTTGACGAACTACATACCCCTTCATAGAGATTGGGATTATTCCCCAGAGCCTGTATATAGATGAGATTCTGCAAATGATTAACCTAAGGAGAGATTTTGCGACATAACTCAACCGAAAATAAGAACAAGTACAGGGTTGTTTACAACCACAACTTTAAGAAAATTTTATGTTAAAGTTACTTCATTTAATATCGGTAAATGTTACAATACCATTAAAGGTCTTAACATGTTTTAAGCATGTGTAGTTTATGCTTTCACAGTATTCAGTTATTCAACTTTCAACTTCTATCAACTTATGAGCTTTCACTTACAGTTAAAGATATTGTTATGCATGTATTGCCTGCCTTCATTATTCCAGATTTGATTTTGAGCTTCTAGGCTCACTAGTTTTTCTAAGTGAAGGTGATCAGGTTTAGAGGTTGCTGGTTGGTGCGAGCTGGATCAGATCGAGGGTGTTTATCATGGACATTCGTTTTCTTGCTGATTCAGTTTAGTCTTTTTGTTGTGTAGAAGATTAGATACAGTTTGAATATTTCAGATTACTTAATCATTTCTTCAATGTAATCTGAATGACAGATACACTTTTTGTAAACCGAGTGAATTCAGTTAGTAAATGTTTGTTTGAATTCCGAACATTTAACTTCTGAGATGGTTTCCAATTCAAAGTACGAAATTTCATTAATTTCGTAATATAGTCCAGAAGTATTTAGTTAATTGTTTTTGTACCAAGTACAAATTTCGAGTATAATCCAATTCAAACCTTCAATTTATTATAATTTCAATTTGAAAAAGTTGTCGTTACAAGATACATGTTTATTGTACGACTTTTGTGACCTGCTATGTACTGGTCTTGTTATAAAACATTTATTTTGAGTATTTGCGCATTTTAAGATATAGTTTATGTTCAGGCCAAAAAATAAAGATTTTAAGAACTTTTTTTATCTTCCGCGTTTTACAGTTAATTTCGTGCTTATTTCTTGATCTTAAGAACAGGGCCTGTTATTTTGGTATCAGAGCTTAAACTAGGATAAACTCAAATTCTTTGCTAGTTTACTCGAGTCTAGGCATAGTATATGTTTCGTTCGCATGTGCTTGACTACTTGAATTATCTGCTTTTTTGCTTACCTTTGAGCGTCTCTTAGATGTCGCTGAGGAGGAGAGGCCGAAGTAGAGCTTCTAGGCAGGATGTCGATGAGTCGAGAGAGTTTGATAGTGATGAGGGTGAGGATGTAGATCAAGATAGTGCCCCTTTGTGTAGGCAAGAAGGTGGAGGACAAGGTGGATCATTTGGCGTCCCATGTGGATGAGATGGAGCTGGTTATAGCGAGATTCCAGAGGATGAACCCACAGACGTTGTCGGGTGTTGATGGAGGTGTCGTTGCTGAGGGATGGTTGGATCATATTTAAGGACTCTTTGATAGAGTCAACTACGATGAGGAGCGTACACTGAGCTTGGCTATGTTCCAACTGAGAGAGCATGCATAGAGATGGTGGATAGGTGCTTCCCGAGCCATGAGAGAGATGGGTGTAGTGATCTCTTGGGAGAGTTTCCGTCTTGCGCTTAGACAGTAGTACACTCCAGAGTCGTATTACAATACGAAGGAGCGAGAGTTCAATAACTTGGTTCAAGGCAATCTGAAGGTGGCGGAGTATGCCAGGAAGTTTTCTTCTCATCTTTCTTACGTCCCTCATGTCGCCAGTCAGGAGAGGGCGAAGCAGAACAAGTTTCTTGGGAGCCTGAGATAAGATCTCATTCCTTTGGTTTCGGCGGGTTCCCTTACTACTTATTCCAATGCCATGAACATGGCGACCGATATCAAAGAGGGTTTGCTGAACAGACAGTCTCAAGTTCAGTCGCAGGTACTCAAGGTTTTCATCCCGTGCCTCAGGGGGAGTACTCTATACAGCCTCCTCAGATGTCTCAACAGTCAAGTCACCACAAGTTTAATCCCAGAGGGAAGTAGTTCAAGAATAGGTCGAGTTGTATTTATTTTGGCTCCGATGGTGTAGCTCCAGGGCCATGTTATGTGGTAGTGTGGAGGTAGACATACTATTGTTAGAGTAGATGCCCAACTAGCCAACTTGTGGCGTGTAGGTTTATAGACTCTTGTATATGACAATCTTTATATATGATATTCGCATTTATTTATATGGCATTCTTTACTTTCATTGTGTGTATGATGATTTACAATCGCGTTGAGTAAAGACCGAGAATGCACTAAAGTATATGTTAGATGTGATAGTGGGTATGACGGCTATCATGAAACATATCTAATAGTCACTGTGTATTCTGAACATGTTCCTAGTCGATTGGGCCGTCAAAATGAGGATAAGGCCGCCCGAGCTAGAGACTAGTATCTGCGATGCGAAGTACCATGTTTCATTGATAGGGAGCATTGTGATGTTCTGAGCATGCAGATAGATAGTGACCTGGTGATCTATCGAACTACCCTCGTTCAGACTTTCCAAGTGGTTACCATTTGTCGAGTGGATAAGTCCGAGGTCTTGGTTGTACTGATTAGTCCTCACGACTCGAAACGTCATTGAGACTCTACATGATAGGCATCTCACTTTGACCCGTTTGCCGACTCACTTGGGGTCATAAGGCGTCGGGATTGGGTGAGACCCCGAAGCATGTAGGAGTCGATACATCGTTGTCGAGGATTCACCGCTCGCAGACATGCGTGGATATCCTATGCTATCTGAGGGGATAATAGTGTATAAATCTCTGGCCAGAGTACTACAAGTGTTTTAGGTAAATGTGTTTACCTAGTTACACTCACGGATACTCAGCTCAATGTGTTGAGCACGAGAAGAGGATTTTGGGGAGTGCGACTTCCTAAAAGTCAACAGGGGTCAAACCGGGGTTTCCCGCTGTTGAGGGGCAAAACGGTCATTTTGCACTGGGGTTCTGAAAAATGGTTTTTCAGATCATAGTGTTCAGTTTTGGAAACTGAGTCGATCGGTCCGATCTGATCGGCGATCGGGGTTACGATGAAGTCTCGGTGATGGGGATGAACTGAATGTTCATCCGTTGGACCCGGGCCCGTTGGGCCGGTCCAAGTCCAACACTTAGTCTATTTAATATAGACTTGATTAGACTTAATGGTACTTTTAATGCTACACTACAAACCCTAACCCTAAGCACAAGACCGCCGCCCCCTCTCCTCTTCGACCTCACGCCGCGCCGCCGCCGCCGCCCGCCGCCGCTCGCCGGACTTGTTCCGGCCAGTTTTTCGAGGAGAATCCGTTGGTGATAAAATCCTTCAGCCTTCTAGTGCAGGCTGATTGGAGGGAGATCGATTCCGTTGTGGACCTGATTGACGGATCTACCGCCACCTACCGTGAAGAGCCGGCATTCTTGTAATTCCGGTTGGAGCCAGGCACAAGTGCCAGCAAGGTATTCCTTAAAACACCCTATGAATGTTATAGAATTGTTTTGTATTATCGTATTGATCGTCTCCCGGCACATGTTTTTCTGTTCTTCCGCTGCCTCGCTGGAAGGCGTGATCCGGATCCCAACAACTATGACGGAGTGTGATGGGGTTCAAGGTGTTTGCCATATCTGCGGGCAGTTCAGAGACATTGCTAGAGTGTCTGGGAGTCAGCGTGCCTGTTAGACCCGAAATTATATTGGATTAATTTAGTTAATTAATCGAGTTTGGCATAGAACAGATATGGTCTGAGCAGATCTGGGATGAGACAGCTTTGAGCTGGTATGCTTGGTGAAGCTATCGGGTCTGAATTGGTGCTTAGAACAGCTCTGGAAAGTTAGAGATTCTACGGAGTAGGAGTTAGACTTGAGCGTTTGTCAACGCGGGTCAACCGTATTCAGATTCTGTAATCAGATCTGGTAGTCGCGCGCCATTCTTGGTTCGCTAGTTGGTTTTACGTGCGAATAGCAATACGTCGTCATTTGAGTTGGGACCAGCTATGAGTCACGTTAGTTGACTTTGTTGCATGGACCGGTTCTGTTCGTGGATTCAGATCTGGCTAGGTTGAATGTGTGAGATCTGGTCTTTTGGATCTGGTTATGATGCGATGCCGTTTAGTGATTCAGACTTGGCTAGCGCGATGATGTGTCCTAGTGAACGAGCGGTCTTTGGTGCGACGTCGTTTGGATAAGTTCCAAGTCTATTTGGGCGTAGAGTTCAGATCTGGAGTGATACTCAGATCTGAGTTGGGATAAGCTTTGGAACTTAAGTTGTCGGTGGCTGTTGTCTATCAGATCTGGGAGACTTAAGTATATATATTGAGGACTTTGACTTCGGTCTTGCTATTATCTCTTTATGACACTTAGAAATATTCTCATAACCTTACCCTGTCGTGATACCCTAGCTACTGTTCACCGAAGCTTTTCTTCTTCGATTGCCGATGGTAGACAGCTCCGACGGACACAAGAGTGGTAGCGCTGGACTCCTTTTGTTAAGGAGATTCTTCTCCTCTTTCGCAGGCTTGGGATTAGCTGGAAGAAGATCGCGAAGGAAGCAGTTCTGTGTAGTCTGTTAGCATAAGCGCAGATTTGCCTCTGCTGTTTAGGTAGCTCGTTGGGTAAGTGTTAGTTTATACTTCGTACTTTTTTTAGGGCTGTCGGTTGAGCTAGAGAAGTAGGACAGGGCTGGTGGAGCTTGTAGTTCCCAGTTCGTAAGTTCTGTGTTACTGTCCCTGAGCCTGCGTTGTGTTCTTGTTAACAGTGTTGGGATCCGGATCACGCCTCCCGGCGGGGCAGTGGAAGAACAAAAAACATGTGCCGGGAGACGATCAATACGATAAAATCAATCAACAAAATATGACATTCATAGGGTGTTCAAAACACTACCTTGTTGGCACTTGTGCCTGGCTCCAACCGTAGTTACAATAACTCCGGCTCTTCACGGTATATTGCGGTAGATAACGCCAATCAGGTGCACGACCGGAGACTAGATTCCTTCGTCAGCCTGCACTATAAGAGCTGACGAGATCTGCACGGACGGATTCTCCTCGAAAAACTAGGCCGGAAACAATTTTCCGGCGAAGCGGCGGCGGCGGTGGGCGGCGCACGGCGGCGGCGGCGTGAGGAAGATGAAGAGAGGGGCGGCGGTCCTTAAGCTAGGTTTAGGGTTTTGATTAGTGTTATGTGTCATTATGAAGTTATGTCTAATTAAATAGACTTGGCTTTAGTCTTGGACCGGCCCAACGGGCCCGGGTCCAAAGTATGAACATTACGTTCATCCCTATCGCCGCGACTTCATCGTAACTCCGATCGTCGATCAGATCGGACCGATCCATTCAGTTTCCAAAACTGAACACTATGATCTGAAAAACCATTTTTCAGAACCCCAGTGCAAAATGACCGTTTTGCTCCTCAACGTCGGGAAATCTCGATTTGACCCGAGTTGACTTTTAGGAAGTCGCACTCCCCAAAATCCTCTTCTCATGCTCAACACATTGAGCTGAGTATCCGTGCGGGAATCTCGAATCCAGTACTTGTGTGACCCTCAATGGTTCAGGGATACAGCTAGCCGTGGGTCCACAACCATTGTGGCTCCGGAATCACAATTCCGGACCTGCCCAACGGATCATGGTAAGAACGTCTAGCAACATCGCCACATGATCCCCTAGGTATCACTGATAGTGCCTGCAAGAACCAGTTGGTCGTGGTTAGCGTACAGTACGGTCCTTTCAATCCATATATCCCGATCGGATCAACGACCATTGGTAAATCGAGAGTCGCTATAGATCCGATAGCTATGCATACATCTTGGAGATCGAATAGTGACATCGCGAGTGTAACTAGGTAAACACATTTACCTAAAACACTTCTAGTACTCTGGCCAGATATTTATACACTATTATCCCCTCAGATAGCATAGGATATCCACGCATGTCTGCGAGCGGTGAATCCTCGACAACGATGCATCGACTCCTACATGCATCGGGGTTTCACCCAATCCCGACGCCTTATGACCCCAAGTGAGTCGGCAAACGGGTCAAAGTGAGACGCCTATCATGTAGAGTCTCAATGACATTTCGAGTCGTGAGGACTAATCAGTACAACCAAGACCTCGGACTTATCCACTCGACAAATGGTAACCACTTGGAAAGTCCGAACGAGGGTAGTTCGATAGATCACCAGGTCACTATCTATCTGCATGCTCAGAACATCACAATGTTCCCTACCAATGAAACATGGTACTTCGCATCGCAGATGCTAGTCTAGAACTCGGGCGGCCTTATCCTCATTTTGACGGCCCAATCGACTAGGAACATGTTCAGAATACACAGCGACTATTAGATGTGTTTCATGATAGCCGTCATACCCACTATCACATCTAACATACGCTTTAGTGCATTCTAGGTCTTTACTCAACGCAATTGTAAATCATCATACATACAATGAAAGTAAAGAATGCCATATAATAAATGCGAATATCATACATAAAGATTGTTTCATACAAGAGTCTATAAACCCACATGCCACAAGTTGGCTGGTTGGGCATCTACTCTAACAATCTTCCACTTGCCCTAAAGCCAACTACTCATCAGACGCAGTCCCATTGTTTTGTGATGCTTTTCAAACAAGGGTCCTGGCAAGGGCTTCGTAAGTGGATCAGCAACGTTGTCCGCAGAGGCGACTCTCTCAATCGCTATGTCACCTCTAGCCACAATATCCCGGATTATGTGGTATTTCCTCAGTATGTGTTTGGATCTTTGGTGAGACCTAGGCTCCTTTGCTTGCACAACGGAACCCATGTTGTCGCAGTACACCGTGACTGGACCAACTCCATTAGGAATGACGCCCAACTCTTGGACGAAATTCCTTATCCAAACGGCCTCCTTAGTAGCAGCTGATGCTGCGATGTACTAAGCCTCAGTGGTTGAATCCACAATGGTGTCTTGCTTGGAACTCTTCCAAGAGACAGCACCACCATTGAGCATGAATACAAATCCAGAGGTTGATTTCGAATCATCCACGTCACACTGGAAGCTAGAATCAGTGTAGCCTTCCAGTTTCAGTTCACCACCCCCATAGACCATGAACATATTCTTAGTCCTTCGCAAGTACTTAATAATATCCTT